>WBNM01017688.1:72177-312160 GCA_013399055.1 Ramphastos sulfuratus | reverse complement strand
TGCTGCTGGACACAGCATTTCTAATACAAGCCAGGATGCCACTGGCTTTCTTGGCCACCTGGGCACACTGCTTGCTCATAGTCAGCTGCTTGTCAAGTAGAATCCCCAAGTCCCATTCTGCTAGACAGCTTTCCAGCCACACTTACCCAAGCCTGTAGCACTGCTTGGGGTTGTTGTCACCCAAGTGCAGGACCTGGCATTTGGCCTTGTTGAAGCTCATCCCATTAACATCGCTCTATTGATCCAAGTCCCTCTGCAGAGCCTCCCTACCCTCCTGCAGATCAACACTTCCACCTAACTTGGTGTCATCTACAAACTTACTGATGAGACACTCTATGTCTTCATCCAGATCATCCATAAAGATGTTATACAGAAGTGGTCCCAACACTGAGCTGCCAGATGGATTTAACTCCATTGACCACTACTCTTTGTGCCTGCCCATCCAGCCAGTGATCCTGTGCTCATCCAAGCCATGAGCAGTCAGTTTTTCCATGAGAATTCTGTGGGAAACAGTGTCAAAATCTTTGTTGCTCTTTTCTTCAATTGCTCAAATACACAGAATGCAAAGCAAACCAGGAAGTTACTTAGCATATGTTCTTCCACCACTTAAAACTGCCAGTAACCATCTAATTTCTAGCCAAATTGCTTGCACAGTTTGCTGAGTTGGAAAAAAGTACATGTAGCTGACAAAGAGCTTCCATGTGCTGCGCTGATCTGGGGGAATTCTTGCTGGACAACTCCAAACTAATGGAGCTACCATATGTGTTGGCTACCAAAATGCTTCTTACTACACAGAATCACAGAATGTTGGAAGTTGGAAAGAACCTCCAGAGATCATCGAGTTCAACCCCCTGGCCAAAAGCAGGATCACCTAGAGCTGCCATGGTCATTGCCAATGGAAACTTTTTTGCCTAATGTTAAAAAGTGGTGCTGCTTTCCATGAATATGGCAAGAAGAACTGGGAGTTTCCTTACAAAGCCACACGATTGTAGCTTTGTGCTGTGTTTTATCCTGATGTGTTAGAAGTTGGTGTATGCTCTCTCTCTCTCTTTTTTTTTCCAGACGTGTAATTATGACCATACTGCTTTACAGTTGAAACACTCTCTGCAACAACGGCAACGTGCTATGAAGATTTTTTTTTAGTGCTTTCCCACATACATCAGTATTTTGGAGGTGTCATCAGGATCTTTGAGAAAAAGTAACTTTTAAAGAATTACTTAGATGATGCAATCCATAATGAAAGAGGTAACTTACTACTGGAGTGATAGAATACTTTTGGAGGCTGATTACACGGAATTAGGCAAAGAAGTACATAGGGCATTCACAATGTGTGCTTCTGAGGAGCGTGAAAGGAGCACAGCTTTATCCTTCTGGATTCTTAACCACCAGAAAAACTGTAACCAAAAGGAAAACTGGAGCTCTTCATTTTTCTACTTGATGTATTCCAAGGACCATCTGACCATTACTGTGCACCTTCTGTTTCCCTTTATGCAATTTGCCATTTTGACTTGGTAGAACCTTAAAAATAAAACAATCACTCAGTATATACTTTTCATTCATATAGATAACAACAGAAAAGAACACAGGTAATGCCATATTGAATCAGGTTATCTGGCCATCTTGCCTGTTACTTTGTGCCTCGCAGTGACCAGTAGCAAACCGTTAATATGAATTTGATAGAATGTGTTTAACCTGCTCACTTCCCTAGGGTGAGTTCTTCATTTTTGGTGATCAGGGTCTATAAACATTTCTTGAACAGTGGGGTCTCACCTGGACTGTCATGCTATGTAGCCTCTGATGGATCTATTCTCCATGAAAGTTTTTTAAAGCCTTTTGGAACCTTTTTGACTTTTGAACATCCAGTGGTAATGAGTTCCATAGTTTGATTTTGCATGAGATTTAATTATATAAGAAAAAATACTTCCTTTGTTTGTTTTAAACTTTCTGCCTCATAAATTGGGTACTCTCTGATTATTATACTAAGAAAAACAGTGAATAGTCCTTCTTTATTCAATTGCTTCACATATTTAATGTTTTTATAAAACCTTTTGTATCTCTGTACTGAAGAGACTATATCAACTCTTCTTGCATTAAAATGAATTTGTGTCTTTGTTCAAGATATGCAAAGATACATAATGATGGAACAGTGAAGATAATGATGCTCTTTATGACAATAACTCACAACAAAATGACTGTGATTCCATTCCTTTTCCAAATTAGTGGGATATCTGGCCAGACAGTACTTCTGACTACTGGGCTATTTCAAAGTGAGGCTCTGCTTGTATGTATACTTTTCTCAACATATCCCTAGCCAGGCAGTTTCTGTGACTAATGAACGACTTTTACTTCGGGAATTCTGGTTGGATTTCTACTGTCAGTTCTCTATGACCTTTACTTTCCTTTCTTCGGGCTAAAATTAGTGTACTTATGTGATGGGTTTTTTTTCTTCCTAATTGAATAATTTAAAAGCACCATTTAATTTCTAGGTATTCTAGACATCGTCTGACCCAGTCACTATGTCTTCGTGACCTACTTAGATATTAATAGGGTAGAAGTGCAAATACTTGATTAACAGAATTTACACCTGCAGAAAATCAGATTTCTACATCCAGCTGCTTTGTGCAGTGAAAACATCCAGGTCACTTGGTTTGCAGATCAGATCCCAGATGTACTGTGTTTTCTCCTATTTCCAAAAGTGGCACTTTCATTCATAACTAAAATAATCATAACTGCAGCAAACCCAACTTTTACCGTATGAGTGCTTTTACCTTTTTTTGGTTTTGTATTTTGTGATAGCCTATTAATGTTGCCAGGTGTACACAATTTACAATTTGTTAAAGAAAGCAAGATGGGAGGGAAGGGGAGGTCACAGTCACTGTCTCAGTCATATTAAAATGCACTGAAATCTTGAACCTCTCCAGGCTTAGACTCTCGTTACATTTTCAGGCCAGGTTCCTTAGGTTTTGCCAAAGTTTTGGTGATTCTTGGTTATGTTCCATCAAGTTGGGGCCAAGTTTTAAGTACTCTGGAAACTGGACTTGGTTCAAAACATAGAATAATTTACAGTTTGGGACTTACTTTGACTGAGCCAGAATTTGGTGGATTCGTGTGGGGTTTATTTCTAGTTTTATATCCTGTTTGAACAGATCTATGTCATTGGATTCTGAAGCTGCATATGGAAATGGAAAAAAAAAAGAAAAGGTAAAAAATGCTTAGCTTAACTAAAAGTACTAGCTGGTTTTACCTATTACCATGAAGCAGAGTGAGATGAGTAGTTTTCTTCCATTTTGCACTGTACAATTAACAATGTTCAGGGATCCATTGAAATGTAATAATTTTCTGGCAAACTGAGATGGTGTTCTAATAGAATCACACTGTGATTTTAAATTGTTCAGTGTCTGCTGGGGCAAATGTATGTATTGTACACCTACCCAGTCAGTCTGAATCTCTCCATGATCTTCCTACATTATGTAGAAATAATGTAGCACATATGGTAGAAAACATCTGAGATCTATTTTGGAGTAGAACATGTAGTTCTCTCACACGCAACATTTGGAATGGTTTACCTCTTTAAAATGTTAAAATGTTTCTTACTCAGAGAGAAGTCACAGACGAGCAAAAGACAATTTGACTGAAGGCCTTCATCTGAGGGAGGATGTGTGATTGCAGAATTCCACAGTATTGTTACCTATGGGTATTTTAATGGGTGACTTTTCACTGAAGGTTTGCAGCTTGACCTGAAAACAATTCCTGAAATAGTGAATAGACTCCAGACTGCTAAAATGTAGCCTCTGTAAAAGCCCATGATTTACTTAGTGTAAGTGAGATGGAGAGGCTTGGATGCCAGCAGAAGCAAGCACCTGTGAAACTGGGGGCAGTACACACTAGAGGGTGCTGCTAGCGTTGGAGGGAAACATGAGTTGGTCCAAAGAGTGCATAAAGGACCATGAAGGTATTATAAACGTAAATTATAATCTAATTCTTATCTACCAGTTTAAGTCAGTTTGCAAGATCAGGCTTCTTTGAGGTAGCACAGCTTAATTCAGAAACAGACTTAAAGCAATAGAAATTTCTCAAGTTTTGTTTTCTTTTGGTTTTTGGTTTTTGTTTTTTGTTGTTGTTGTTTTTTAAATGCAACCTTTATCTCTGCTTTGCAACCTGGCTGCAAAAAATTGTTTTCCCAGTTGTAGTTGCAATATTTTCTTAGCAATTTTGTAAAATTAATGTTGTCAGTGGCTTTTGCAAGACTGATTACAGTGTGTGATGCTAACAGCTGCTTCACTTTAAATTGAGAGACATAGTTTTGAAATGAAATGTCACAATATTTTAAAGCGACCATTTCTTTACAAAAGCGACATAAACTTTCCGAAGCCTACATTTCAGTGGCGTTTACTCTTACTAGGACAAATTTGGAAAGAGGTTCACAGGTGCATATAGATGTACATATAGACTTCGGTATTTGTGTGGAGACCCATCAGGCCAAAAATTTTCATAATTTACATTTTTTTCCCCATTACTGAAGATAATTTTACCTCGTTATCCCCATAGTCACACCCAAACTGTACATTTGATGACTTTGTCCCAATTCAGCCCTCAGTAACTAGCTGAAGATTTCTTGAGGGTATGATTAAAGTGTATCCTGGTTGTTAAAGGTGTTACCTGTTCTGTTCTTTTATTTAAATAGAGACTACATGGGTAAAATCTTATGCTTGGACAGGTAAGCTCAGCAATGAGAGAAATTTCCTGTACTCTAGAACATAGTTTGCAAAATCACCTCTGAAATTATTTTCCAGGTTCAGCACTAATAGGTCGGGAAGTACAAATGTCCAATACCTCAGTTTTTTTCCAGCACGTGCCTCATGAATGCNGGGCAGGGAACTCCCAAACCTACATCATGGTACTTCTGATGAGATGATCTAGTTATGATAATGTTAATTAGTTAAACTTTTCTCTGACAGTTGTTCTTTGTAATTCAAAATTTGAATATCTTAAGTGCACAGTGTTTACTCCAAAATGAACAATACTCCTCTGATTCCAAAACCACGGCATGACTTCTGCATATCCCAAATGGCACTAGATGCCTATGTGAGGACAAGTGAATTGAACCACTTGTATTAGTAAAAAGAATGGAAATGTTTTCCATTTTAGAGAGATACCTCATTTGAGAAACAAAATCATGTAAAAGATGTTTACTTTTTTACTTATTCATGTCTTCATTTATACCCCCAACACAAGCTGCTGGAAAACAGTTAAGCTGCTATCCTTCAAACTCTTATCAAGAGGAAGCCTTCAACTCACAGTGTAAGTACAGTAGTCACAGACATTATTTCCTTATCAAAAGTCAGTGGAGTATAGCTGTTGCTATTTCCTAATCAGAGAGCTGTTTGGGGAGAAGAGCTGTGGGAAACTGATGGAAAGCTCATCTGGAGCCCTAGGCAATCTGCCCTAGCATTACTACCTAGACAGTTCAGTTGATATATTCAATCCCCAGACATATTAAAGCATTTGGAAAGACTCAGTAGACTCCAGTGGGCTTACATCAGACAATTATGTGATGGCTGGAGGACTGGAAATTGATGGGATTTTACTTTAAGTAGAGTTCTTTTGAAATCAGTGTAAAATGATATGGGAGTATCTTAGCAGACATATGTGTGGTTTCCCCTAAGTACTGCCATTGCATAATACTAGGCAGTGACTGGACTCAGGTTTAATCAAATCTTTCCTTCTGAGTCGGATGGGGATATAAGCTTTGCAGTGTAGGAGCTTTGCAGTGTAGAAGCTGTAGAAGGGAGCTGGTGCTAGCACTGGACTGCTGCCGTCTGCCTTGTGCACACACAGTGATACCCTCACTGACCCCTCTGGGCACTGCAATGTTTTTCTTCGTAAAATGGTTTCCTTATTGCATTTCCCCTACAAGAGTTTCCTTTGTATTGGCAAATTGATTGCCTGACATGGACAATTGCAGCTGTAATTTTTATGACTATGAAAAAGTAAAATAAATGATAATAAAAAAAATTTACAATCTCAAGCAAGCCTTAGTGTTCTGTATTCCCTGAGTGCTAGGTTAGTATCCAGACTGTTTGCCTCTCTGTGACTGAAGCTGTGAATTAATGCGTACTTTCCTGTGACCAGCTGGGATTAGCTCACAACATGTAAATGATATGTTAGAAACAATTATCCACTCTTCATTTTCCCCAAGGTGTTCTGAGCCTTCACAATTAAATGTATGAACTGCCTTACTGAACTCAGTGAGACGACAAATGAAAGATTTGGATTGAACCATATGTAATAAGTTTGGTCTTCAGGGCTTTCTAATTGATTTATTTCAGTTTATAGCATGCTATAAGTTATGCAGTATATAAACCACTTCTGATGTAATATTAAAAGATGAAATTGTGGTTTTGAACTATTACTAGCTAGAAATTTTTGGGTTCATAAATAAATATACTGAAGTCAGAGTTAATCCAAAAAGCAATTCTGTAGGTTTGTTATTTTTATGGCCAGGCATTGTAGTATTTCTATACTGATGCTTTCTGTTCAGGTTTAGAGTTTCCCAAATGGACAATAACTTCTAACAACACAGATTTTTATTTCTATCTTTTATAAACTCTCCAACTCTCTCAGGAATGCCATGAAGATGTTTTGATGAACAGAAGGTTAAGTCATGAACCAGCATTGACTTTTCAATTGGTTTTGTCTGTAGTGGTCTGTCATATATATTCTACTACACACAAAGAGTTAATACAATTTTATATCATGTGTGTTGATGCTAAGGAATCAGTGTTGACATTCATGCATGTTTATTTCTATAAGGAAGTACTTCAGTTATTGCCTTTGTCTTCTGTTATTTTCCTTTTTGCCAAGAAGCATTTTTTTTTGTTTTTTTTTAAGGGCTTGCTAATTTATTTTCCAACAGTTTTATTTTGTTTAGCTAAATTTTCAAGCCCACTTAATAATCTGGAAGGGAACCTTGGCAAGAAACAGAAGAGATCTTGAATTAGTTGTCTGAGTCCATTTTTACACTCCTTTAAAAAGACTAAGGAAACATTTCAAAGGAGTTCAAAGAGAGGGAGGAGAACATTTGGTGCAGATGTGACTTTATTGCATGTGTTTGGAAATGAACGGTAATGCAAAATGTCCATTTTGACTACCAGACATACATAAACAACTTTGTCTCTTATTGGTTTTAAGGGTGATTTTCTCCTTTATTTCATGGTGTGTAGTGATCACATTGAAGCAGCTGAATTGATTCTGGGGTTTGGATTATTTCGGGGGCTTTATTTGAGTTAAATTTGTGTTGAGTGTTAAGTATTCATTATATGCTTCACTGCAGCTTTCATACAGCTGCAATTATTTTAGTAGGTTGTGCAGTATTAATAGATCATAACGGCACATAGATTTGTGAGTAGAGTTTCAATGCAGTTGGCTCTTCTACATATTTTCATCTTGGGTAGATAGTTAATAAAAGTTGGGCTGTTGCTGCAATTTTGAGATGTTAAAAAAATTTTAAAAAATCTTTCTTTTGCTAAATTATTTCCACCAGCATAATGAGCTCTTTGCTAAGTATGGTTAAGTTGGTTACTTGGAGATCAGAAGTTTGTGAGTAGTACTGACAGTATACCATATACTGATTTTTTAATTATTTTTTTTTTTTCATAAGTATCTGGACAAAAGAATAAGACACTAGTACTGAGCTTTATCTTGCAGTTATATTCCTCTCCTCAGCTTTTGGCAATCAATGGCTTAGGGATTTCCTGAGCTAGAAGCAGCATCTGGACCGTCACATTTTAATAGCCACTGGTGGACCCTTTCTCTATGAATTTTTCTAGTCTCTTCTTTAACTCCATTTATGCTTTTGGCCTTAATAACATCCTGTGGCAATGAGTTCCAAGATGTAATTACGTGTTGTGTGAAAAAGTACTTCCTTTCATTGATTTCTAAATACTTGTTATGGGCAAAGTGCGTTCTCTGCTGAGTGATAATACTGATTTCTGTACTGTGCTGGGAAGCAATCACACCCTGGACAATAGGTGTTCCCAGCAGTAGGCCAATGTGGTTATATGTGGACATTAGAAGAGTGACAGGAGACAAAAGAAGTGTGCAGTGGCCCCATGTTTATTTGACTTTGTTCTGTCGTGAGGCTCTGTGTAAGAACATTATACCCTTAAATAGCAACCGCACTGCTGGGTCATTTATTGACGATGTTTAACAAAGTGGACAAGTGTTTATTGTAGACTCTTCCTTTTCCCTTACTTTGCAAGTGAACTGAAATATAAACTCTAATTTGCCATACATGGTTAGACACAAGTTTCCATCGCTCTATATTTAACAATGTACAGTTATATATTATGCACTAAACACTTGTGCTTGCAGCATAGAAATGCTGTTGTCTGACCTACAGGATATGCTTAATGTGTCACAGACATCAGAGTCAGTTTTTTTTCTGGCCAAGAACTTAAGCAGCTGTGTGGCAGGATGTTGTTTATCAAACCATGCCCCTGAGCATTAGGATCAATACTTTTGTTGCTAAAGATGTTTTATTTGGTAATAAAATCTTTACTAGATAAGCTGATTTAATAGGAATTGCTAATTTCTTAGAATTTAGAATTTTACTTATACAACAAAATAAGGTTATGGGGAGCTATTAACCTAACATTAATACAGAAATCCATGCCTGAGAGGTAGGAAAAATTTTAACGTACTAGACCCAACTATCTGTATCAGTGGTGTCAGCAGTGATGGCAGTTCAAATCAACTGTCCACATTTTTAAGCATGTTTGCTGCCAGTTTTGCTAAGTTAAGTTCCCTATCTTTATAATTGACTGTAATGAGCATCTGACTGGCTTAGATTAAGACTCAGAAGTTTACTACGTGTACCTGCAAAGGGAGAAAAATACAATTTTTTTTTACTCTGGATCTTCTATGTAAGTGGTCACATTTTACTTTTAAATGCTGCAAGTGTATAAGAACAAAGGAGTCAGAGTTGAGTTAAAAGTAGGCACAACTTTTATTTCTTTTACCTAGGCTTTTTGTATGCTCTTCATAATCAGTGGAATTGCATTGAATTTGAACACAATGCTCACTGCATGTACCTTGACTTCTCAATTTATATTAATAGGAGTTTATTTCCCTGTTTGGAAAATAACCTAGGTGATAAATAAATATAACAATGCATTTTATCCCATTAAAATCCAATCTATGAGCAACTGAGCTCATAGTTATTCTGTGTTATTTCACAGTTATTCTGTGAAAACGGAAGCTGGACTCTCCATGAGGCTTGGGAGAATTCTAACAGCATGGCTAAAGAGAAAAGATTGTGCAAAATCCCTTAAAAATACTGCAGCTTAGAAGAAATAGTATGTATAACTGACACTATAAAAATATTTAGCTTTTAAATAAAAATCAATAAGTTCCTGTATTAGGGAAACTAGGAAGGATTTATTGGAAAATATTTTTAACTGTTCAGGACAGGCTTAAAACTTCTAGCCATATGAACAGCATGTTTGAATATACGTTTGAAGACAATGTATATTTTTCACTGTCTACACACACAAAATTTATTTCATAAATGCATTTTTAGGCCAATAACTGTAAGACATAATTCGTCATATCACTGAAACCCAACGTTACATATCTATTGACCAAAGTAAGCAAGAAGAATTGGCACTTCCATTAGCAAAACTGAGATGACATCCCATATGACTTGCTTTCTAAGTGTTTAATAATTGAGAGTTATATTTTGAGGAAGAGAGTAAGAAATAAAAGTCCTGTTTGTTATTTTTTCCTTCATTTTTAGCATGTGTTAACATGCTTTTGAAAATTTAAAGCTTTGACTGGGGGTTGTTTTGCTGGAGGCTTTTTTGGGGATTGTTTTTAAATAAATGATAACTTTGTGCACAGCTGTTAATTGCTAAAGGATGTGGATTGCTTTGTGGTTGCTTGTTTGGGTTTTCTCGTTGGTTTGGTTGGGTATCTTTTTTTTGTAAAATGTTGCTCCTACAAATATATCATGGCTTTAGAGAGGTGTATCATGACCTTACCCATGGTGCCTGATATTTTACTCTTGTATTGGTCTGCTACTGAAAGCAAGAGGAGTTTGAAGGCATAATCAACCCTGACTTAGATTAGTCTCAAAATTACTACCTTTATCATTCTTAGAAGATTTTTTGACTATCATTTTATTTGTTGAAAGGTGGTTTCACATAACCCAGAACTGTTAGTTTGCACAGTGATAGAAAGAATTGCGTGGGTCCCACCCATACAATCTGTTGCATCTTCCCTAGACTGACCACTATTCTCCTCAGCCCATAAAGTCAGGTCAGGAAAGACATAGCTTGTAAACAATGCGGGCAACCTGGAGAGCACCCCCCATAGCCATGACTGTCTACTTTCAGGTTATACATATTTCTTAGGGCTTTTGTTAAAGAGGTAAATATACAGTATTAGGTAACAGAACAAGCTGAAAAATCTGTGGTAAACAGAGCTGTGGTCTAGCTGGGTGTGGCTGATAGAAGCTGGTGGAAGACAGGAACCTGAAATTGCAGGGGAAACAGAGCTGTTGTGATAAGCGGGATAAATACTGGCTTCCAGCTGGGTGACCTTTGAAAGAGACAGTCAGGAAGTTTCCCAGACATCACTGTAGAAAAGGGAGATCTGACCAAGACCCTGAATGGGAGCTTGGATCCACAGTGAAAATCTGATGACACGTAAGTCCTGCTACCCGAAGGCAAAGATCACCATGAACTGTAAGAGAATGTTTGTGTCTGGAATGGTGAAACCTCAGTGCTGGAACAAACATTTGTTCAGATTTTTCTCTACAGGGAAGAGTATAGCTCTCATTACTGTGTTTAAAGACTCACTTCAGTTTTCTTCCCTGCTGGAAGAACACAACTGGAAAAAATCCACTGCATGGAGATTAAGGAAGGAATTTCTGTGAGAAACAGTTTTAATTATTACAGTGGGATGGTAAATGCTTATGTGATTTTTAGGATTAAGCCTCTGTTTCTAGGATTTTAAAACACAAGATCACCATTCAAAGCTTGTGTCAGTGTGTTTTAGCTAAATTTAGGTGTTAGCTGTGCTGCTAAGAAGAAGAAAAATTGAAGAAACAGACTCAAGATATTTTCCCTTTTTTTTTTTTCTTTTAATAGAAGGAGATTTTCAGAGTTTCATATTTGCCTTAACCTCTTTTTCTATTGAACAGTGCTAGACACATTTCCTTGACAACTTTGTAGAGATTATAAGGTTTAGTACAATGCTGAGTGTTGTCACATGAACCCCTATAGACTTCATTTGCAGCTAAACACTAATGCTGTTCTACTACAGCATTTTGTTCCAAGTATCCTTTTCCAGTGGACTGTTTTAGAAATTATCGAATAGAAAAGTGCCTGCAATGCAGCTACTCAAATAAACCTGAAATCTTAGCTCAAGCAACTGGAGTTTAATACTGAAAATAGCTCCTTAGAAAGGAAGTTGAAATTCTATTGTGTTGAGAAGTCTCTGCTAAGAGTTTCTGGTGCTAAGTCAGATATAGTCATCAAAGCAATTGGATCAGTGTCCTCTGGACTGATCTCATAGTGATGAGTTAATCAATACAGTCCTATAAACGACTTGGAAATGGTCTAATGCAGCTACAACCTATTATTGATCTCCATGAAACAGTTCATTCTGTTGTTTTTAAGAATACATTGCCATCTGGTGTACACAATTTTTAATTTCCTTGTCTACTATTTAAAACTCTAATGACCTGGAGCAGAAAATCTTCCATCATTTGAAACAAACCTTCTGTAATCAGCCTATTTACCTTGATAAACTAAAACCTATTGTATCTTTCAATGCAAGTGGGTTTTAAGGTTTTCTGAACCTTTGTGAGTTCATGTAATGCAAAGAATGTATTTAATTGTTACAGAGACTAGTTACATTTAGGGGTTATTGGTTCCATGAGGACCCAAAATACCTCTCTTGATTGATTGCTAAGCTAAGAAAGGAAAGGGAACACAATTTTACAAAAATAAATTGTGCTTATATTAATAACAGAGACACTGTAACAAGGTGCAGCAGTTGTGTGAAGATAAGTTTAAAAATAGAGGTGGTTCTTCATCCCAGATCTTAACAGATTTTAGGGAATGTTTCACTGTTTAAATTAAATAGAAGTTTGATTCCTGGTTCCTAGTTTGCTTAAAATGCATCTGTGTAAAACAAAGAAAACAAACAAACAAAAAAAGTAGTTAAGAGCAGATTTTGCATAGTAACTTTGATTTGATCTCAATAATAAGCAACTTGTGTATTTGTGTTATATCTTTAGAATATGTCTTTGGCTGTTCCATAGGACTGATCAAGAATAACCAAGTTATTATGAAAGCTACTAATACTGGCTTCTCAAATGTTATGTTAGGTAGGCATCATACAACGATTTTCCTCCTAAAAATACAGGCAATCTGAAGGGGGAAAAAAAAAAAAAGGCAAAAAACCCCCCCAACAACCAAAAAAACAAACACAAAAAACCCTCCCAAACCCCAGCTTGCCTAAATGCATACATTTTTCTGAAATGTAAGTAAAAAAGTATCTCAAAAGCAAAGAAAAAACTCCGAGACCCCCTGCAACCCAGTCTACACCCAGCCACAGTTACATCCAGTCTGATGAGAAATGGAGAAGTCTCGATTTCAAACTTAATTTTGTGACTGATTCTGGATGTCCATGTAAATAGTTTATTTCCTCTTATAAGGAAGGTTTTCAAAACTTGCTTTTCTTTAACAGAAGTTTGGGTAAATGTTAGTTAAAGTAGCAGAATGACTTTCTGACAACGATAGTATACTGGCTGCTCTCTGCCTCCGCAGCGTTCAGTATGATGGGGCCCAACTCTCCTTGGTCATGAAGGACTGCCTTGCTAATTAGCATGCTTAATACTAATCTTTTTTATCTTAGGTTTCTGAGGACCTCTTTTTCTCTTCTCTTGGAATCTGAGGAACAAATACATGAGGTTACTGAGTCAGGCTGTAGTCCTTCTAACAATGAACTTTGATTTGTTTAATTCCTCTGTCAGGATTTGTTTGGCTTTACATAATTACTTCCAGGCTTATCTGTGATAACTTAATGGCTTACTTTTGTTGTGACCTTTCTGTAAGGCTGTATATTAAAAAAATGCACTGATTGCTTAAGAGGATGTGGGCAGTATTATAAAAGACATTTGTTTGATTAAATGGTAATTAAAAAAAGAATGTAATTAAAAATACAGTTATGACCAGCTCTTGTTTGGTATGACTCTTGTGGAGCTTAAAGGTCAGTCTGTGCTATTGCTTAGAGTGGTTACTACTAATTATTACATGGACGCTAAAGTAAGCATTTCAAATATAAAAAAATACAGAATAGTTCCTCCAGTCTCTATTAAAAAAAATATATTGTCTAAAGTAAACCTGTAGTGAACTGCATTTTGAAACCGTTCCCATTTTTCAGCCTGAATCTGCTAACTGCAGTTGGGTTGAAACTCACAGTAGACAAAAGACTTTCAAAAAGACAGTAATTCTTAATACAGAATGCTGCAGAAAGCTAGAGCTGATTTTATTTTTCTACATTCTATTATGAGAAAATTAATACTTCAAGGGAAGCAGGTTCTTGCTGTGTATGGGGATATAAAGAACTGGTTGCACAAGTGAAGGAACATAGTGAATATTTGCACTACCTAATGAAAGAAGGAGGTTCCCTAGATCCCCATCTCCCCATGACAGCTTTATCTTCTCCCTATTAAGCTATGCTTTACACCTGATTGGTGGTGAGTCAGGAATATAAGGAAAAATGTGCCACAACTTAGAGAGTCATTTAATTATAAACATAAGTAAGAAAAAGCTAAAGCTGTCTAATTAGGTAAAAGAATCAAGAAAAAAAGTCAGGTTTAATATCAAGTACAGATGTTTATTTCTGCTTCCTCATCAGGATGATTTGCAACATTATCTCTAATTCTATGATCACATTATAATTTTTAAATAAGACAGCAATCTTTGCTTTTCCAATCTACCCCTGCAATCATAGCAAGTTAATCAAGGGATAAAATGATACATTTAGTTTTTTCACTGAACTGCCTCTTCATCTGGGATGGAGGCTGAAGTTGGAAGCTATGAAGTTTTGATTTCTGTTTCCGTCCTTTTCTTGTTGGTCAGCTTTAATAAATGTTGAAAGTCTTTTCTTAATGAAGTGTCACAGAGTATCAGACACTACATTTAACAATGGTCTCAGGTGAAGAAAATTGAAATTATGTGTCCATCCAGAATCTCGTCACATAAATTGAAGAAATTTCCAGATCTTGGAATTAACGAGTTTTGGGTTTGTTTTTCAGTTTTTTGTTGTTGTTATTGTTGTTATTTTGTATCTATAAAGTTTTCAGGGAGACAAATGTTTTAAATCTGCTTGCTTCATTATGTCATCAGTGAATAGCAGCTATTTCTGCTTCTCTGTCAAAGATTTGTAATCAGTCTTGAATGGCAAGGTAGTTCAGTTAATTTGTGTTTGAATTTTCAATGAATAGAAGGCTTAATGAGTCTGTTAATGTTAAAAACGTAATGATTTTTCTGCAGGCTTGATGCTAAATTTGGATTCCTTTTTGTGTTTTGATAGTAGAGTTAACTCTAAATTCGTCTATATTTTGAAAGAACTTTAATATTGCAATGCTGTCTCTAATCCGCTGTGCTTGTGCCAGTCTAGAACTCTCCTCATCTATATTTCCTCTTTTGAAATTAAAATTCTACTTCAGAACAGCTCCTTAGGTAGCTAAAGGTTTTTTGGTTTTTTTTTTGGTTTGTTTTTTTTTTTTTTCCCAGCCAGTGAGAAATAGCAAATTGTAGAAAATACTCACCTGGATGTGGAAAGTGGGCAGCTGAGTCTCTGCTCTAAATCCAGCATGAGTTGTACCAGCTGTAGCATGTATTCACATGGTAGATGAACCTTCCAGATATTTCTGTGCTGACCTTTTGACTTTAAGTCTCCTTTGAACAAGTCTGTAGGTTTGAACTCTGCTAGCAGATTGGGTGTTTTCTATAATGTTACCTCTGTAAATGACAGTAACTGTAAATTGCTTGAGAAGCCTGATAGTGGAAGCATACCTTCCTCTGTGACTTGAGAGGATGGGAACTTTAAGATCTCAGCTAATGCAACTTCTCCTGTTCCTTCCTTTCATGTAATCACAGAATCACAGAATGGTAGGGGTTGGAAGGACCCTAGAGACCATCTAGGCCAACCCCCTGATAATACAGGTACACCTAGATCAGGTTGCACATTTAAAATTGTCATTGATAGAATCAAATATGAATTAAAAAAACTGATGGAGGGAGATATTTGTAGTAAAGAAGATTCCAGAAACGACCTTTCTTTCTTCCTCTCTTTTTTTTTTGGGGGGGGTTTTGTTTTGGTGTTTGTCTTTTTTTTTTTTTCTAATTACATAGCAAATACAATTGCTTTTCCAATCAGTGCAAATATTCTGCTTCTCAGAGCAGCGTGGAAGAACCTTGCCTAAAGACAGCCTATGAGACGTTTTGCCCACTAGATGGCAGAAGTTACTTTGGACCAGCATTTTCAGCCAGTTCTACTGAAAGTACAATTATCGCGTGTAAATACTGGGCTTTGCCCACAACTGCAGAGATTTTATTTATTAGAAGTATTTCTTTGAGTATGTAGACCCACTGTCTCTGCAAATAAATGTTAAATCACAAAGGTTTGATCACAAAATTAACTTCTACTTTGGTGGCACCGATGGCATTGAAATCATACATAGGGTACAGAATTTTCTTTAACATATGTATTAAAATCAGCTTATCCAAGACAAGCTGCAAAGGTGCAATAAAACTAATGCAAATACTATTATTATAATATTTCCACTCTAAAATGTGTTATGTTGTGTCACCGTATACATACTATGTCTATTTTTATTATTTGTGTTAGGTAGCCTGTTGAGTTGCCGTATGGCTAGCTTTTTATCCAGCAATAGTTTTCACTTACATTTTCATGGATGTTCAATTTAATGTGGTTTTGGTACAGCACCCTGACAAAGCAGTAACCCTTTTTACATTTTTTTAAAGCTTTTCTTAGACCATTTGCAGTTCCAGCAGCTGCAGTCTTCACTGCACACGTACTGCACATATGCATAGAAATGCCCCTCATATATGCATACTTATATGTGTGCAAATACGTATCTGAACTTTGACTTATTTTTCCCTTAGTGCTTCTTTGACCAGCAGGCAAAGGCCACAGTTGCACATGCCATTGTTTTACTGTGAGTGTTTTCCACACAAGTTTGGCATCACCTAACATCTACAGGGTGAAAAATCAAGAATCCAGCTACTTCTCAGGTTGAGTGATAGAATATATTCTGAAACATTCAGTGGGAAGCAAAATGGTGCCAAAGACCTTAATCCATCAAAATTTACCCTATTGTTTTATAACCACAGAAGAGATAAACTGCTGAGTATCAGAAGTTTCCAAATGAAAAAAAAAAAAACCCAAAACCTAACCAACTAAAATCCCCACCAAAACCCAACTCAGTTATAAGTTAATTAAGGCAAACTACTTCATTAACTTGTCCTTGTGATCTGAAATGCTTCCTAGATATGATGTGAATTGTATGTTATTGAGGCTAATAGATTAATCCCTGCTTTTAATGTTTCTAGTTCTAATGCTGATTTTTCAGCCCCTTAGGATTTTCTGAAGTGTAACACTTTTTCAGGGTAGTATTTCATATCCCGGCTTGTGCCTCAGGCTGAACTTTAGGAAATTTTTGGCTGAGAAGATTCAGCCCTTTCCAAGGAAGTTGAGAGAAAATGAGCTATTTATTCTATGTTTAAAAAAAAACACAAACAAAACCCAACCAACCAACCAACCACACCCCCCCAACAACAACAAAAAACCCAACCACCCCTAAAAAAACCCAAACAAAACAAAACAATCCACCAAATCCAAAACAGCAAACAAACAAAACCCAACCCACCCTGGGATTTTTTCTTTGAGTAACTCTTGCTGTCTTTCTAACTTACTAGAGCTCACCCTTTATTTTGGATATTTGTGGGGGCTTTATGCTCTCCTTCCTTCATCCTTTTATTAGGCAGAAAATATAAACATTGTGCATTTTTCCCCCTTTGTTTTAACTGATGTCTTTTTTCTTCTGTTGAAGCAACACACTGTTAATTATTTATCTTACGTGAGCATCACCTTGCCTTACCAAATAGCATTTTCAGATCTACTGTTTCCCAAATGGTGTATTTCAAGAACTAGTTGTTATAGCAATATCTTAATGGCACGGTAGGAATCAACTTATCCTCAACTACTCACAGAGACTAGTTAACCTAAATAAACACATTTTATTCCAAAACGAGAAGATATTCTTGACAATATAATACTTCTATACTGCTTTAGGGAGCTATTCCAGTGGGGTCTGTCACTCAAAATGGTGTCATGGTTGAAAAACATCCTTTCTTGTGTATGAAAAGTTGTTTTATTATACATACATATTAAAAATATATGTTTATATATAATTTGTATGTATATTAAGTAATTACATTCATATTATTACCCAGATTAATTTTTCCTTCTTTTCTGTTCCTAAACATAGAAGAGAGTGAAAATGTCCAAGGAAAGTGTTAATAGCTCCTTCTGTGAAATAGCTTCTTCTGATGACATTCCCAACTGATCAGAGACTCACTAGTTCTGGGCAAGTTAGGGTAGCTGGTAAAGCTACTTTGTGATAATGGTTCTAAGCAGGTTTTAATGCTGTTCCTGATACTGTAATAGATAGTCCAAGAAGAGTTACACCTGAAACCAGTTGAAAAATCAGCTGTGTCATTTGGGTCTATATTCCCTGTGTTGCTGCCATAAAAGATAATACAGCACTCCTTTAAATATGTTTCCTGTCTCCCATAAAATCTTGGCTCTTATTTTGCTTTCAAGTTAGTAGAAGAGATTAGTTGCAAATGACATTAAGAATTAAAGCAGCTCAGGAAATCAAGGTACTTTGAAAAATCTGTCAAATAAATTTAATATAGTGGATTGTTTGGTCTTGATAGTGAAAGAAAACAAACAAACCCAACACCCCATGTCTGCTAAAACTTCAGTATGGTGCTGGAATGGAGGTCAGAGTTTCCTTGATATGAAAAGGAATCCTGTTACGGGGATAAGTAATCAACCACCTGGGAGAATATAAAACTAAAATGAGAGGTGTCCATGGAGACACAGCAGTGCTGCCAAGTTAAAGATTTAAATCCAAATAAAATATTACAGTAGTCTCAGGTGATAGCATCCATAGAAGTTTGGACCTCATTAGGGGAATTGAAAAGCTTAGAGCTGTTTCCAGTAATAACACTCAATTTAGTTGGTTAAATTAAAGCCAAACTAATCTCCTTTCCATGAAGTGTTTGAGCAAGTTGTAGAAAACTCTCCCATCAGTTTTCTTGTAGGAGAGAGAAAAGTCTCATATAAATAGTGCTGCAAGTCTGAACTCAAACTCTTCACATCAACCTGGCAATTACCATTTACACTTTGGTGTGGTCATATCTCTTCACCTATTAAACAAATCTAAGATCTCACCATTTCAGCCTTCATCAGATCTTATAAAATTCTGAGGAGTGTTTGGGTTCCTGAGTGTCAGCTTTACGAGAAAGTGGTGAGTTCACGATTTCAACAGAAGCTGGTGAAATTTAGTTTGAAAGAACTGGAGTAGTTTTCTTTTTCATGTGGTGTCCACAGCGTTTTTTTCTTGTACTCCTCAGCTGCTCATTAAGATTCTTAGGAAACATTTATCTAGCCAGAATTAAAAGGAAGAAATTACTTTAAAGGAACTATTGAAGTAAGAAACAAAACATATTCCATAAATTAGAAATTAATATTAAAATAAAAATTAACCAAACTAAGAAAAAAGCTCTATCTCTTAATAATTCAGTGAATACTGAATTTAAAAAAAAAAAACAAACAAAAAAAACCCGAAAAACCACAGTTTCTGCAGATAAATTGTGTGAAGAGCTGTCTGTGAAGAATAGCCACAAGCAGGTTGAAAGCTTATGAGTAAGAATCAAAGTCTAAGGCAACAAAGAGAACCTTGTGGTTGATCTCTGCTACAGGCCACCTGATCAAGGGGAGCCTATTTGACAAAATTGTCTTACTCCAGCTGCAGGAGGCATTGAGCTCACAGGTTCTTATGTTTCTGGGGGACTTTAGCCACCCAGAAATCTCTGGAAGAGTAGCACAGTGAGCTGTAGGCAAGCCAGGAGGCTCATGGGATGCTTTGAAGATAACTTCTAAAGTCAGGTAATTGATAGCCCTACCAGACGGGATATGATAATAGACCTGATGGTCATCAATGCAAGTGAGCTAATTGGTGAAGTCAAGATCAGAGACAGCCTAGGCTGTAATGATCGTGTACTGGTGGAGTTTACAGTCCTAGGGATATGGTGAGGAGTAAAGTCAGGATCCTGAATTTTTGGAAAACAAACTTCCAGCTCTTCAAGGAGCTAGTCTATGACGGAGTGACTACCTCAGTGGATAAGGGAAGAGCTATGGGTATCATCTATTTCTTACTTTAAAAATTATCTTTGCTCCTGATAAGTAGCATAAAATCTCACTTTTCAAAGCAAAAAGTGTCTCATGGAAGCTCTGTACAACAGCGATGAGAAACAAGATGGGATCAGTCAGAACCATTGAGATAACAGGAACAAAAATAAGAAAGTGCTTTCTTCCAAAATAAGAAGATATTTTACTATGAACTGTCTCAATCCTTCATTGTGTTGCAATCAGCATGTCAAAAACCCTCTGGTGTTGGATGATTTTGGAAATGTGCGACACATTCTTAGGAATGGTGATAGATTTCCACAAGCATGCAGAAATGAAGATGTTGCATCATTAGGGATCCAGACCCTCCCTGGACTCTACTTGTGCAAGCTATCTCTGCTTTTCATAGAGCTTGAAGATTACATGCACAGAGCTTCACACTGCTCTGTTCACATCTCTACTACTCTACATCTGTCTACAGGATCCACAGGTCATGAAGTTCAGCTAAACTGTTCTTAATGAGGGCAAGCTGTTGACTTCAGGTTGCAAAAGTTCATACCTCCTAAGTGGGCAGCTGAACTGTGAGATTATGCTGTATGGGTTGGATTTAGCAGCCTGGGGTGTGACAGGAGCAGAAAGACTCATTCTTGTGTCATGGACTTGCAGCCTTACCACCCAGGCAGAGCATGACCAAGACACTGCTAATAATACCAAAGTCTTGAGTACCCTGCCTATGTGTCTAAACTGTATAAGTGCCTTAATAGCTTGAGAAGTTGTAGAGAAGAAATAAATTAACAGCCTCATTTAAAAATAAAATAGCAAATAGAAGTGCTAGAAAAAAGGTTAAGCTGATATTCCATGTCAGATATACCCTGCTTTTTGCAACGAGGCCATTTACCCCCATCAAAGTACTATGTGTTAAAGTAATCTGTTACATAGCCTTAAAGACACAGCAATGCTCACCACACATTGTGGTGTTGACTTTGTGGGATGCTGTCTTTTTTTTTTTTTTTTTTTTTTGGTTGTTTGTTTGTTATTGTTGTTTGGGATTAGGGGTTGTTGTTGTTTGGGTTTTTTGTTTGTTTGTTTTTCCTGCTCCTTTCTAGAATTTCTTTCTCCCTTTACTCCTTCCACTGATGGACAAATAGAAGTACCATGAGGTAATTAATTAAATTTCTTTGTCTAAAAAGACACAGAGTCTTCTTTGACACTAATTCTAGATAATAAACATTACAATTAAACTTTTTAAAAGTACTTATTAAAAAGCTTCCATACAAAGAGCCCAAGCTAACACTTTTTTTTGTCTCAGCTTTTTGTTGAGATGAAATCCAGTGCAAGCTGTCATTGAATGGATTGCAAAATTTGACCCCATATAATCACTAAATTATAATGTGATTTCATTTTATTCAGTGTTCTTGAAATTGCTAATCAATGAGATGATAGGAATGAGTCATGTGCTTACTGAATGCAGCACATTTGTGAAATTCAGTTCTCATTTATTCATTTATGCTTTATTCCTATTGCACAGAGAACCTAGAGTGGTTTGGGGTTTTTTAATAACCATGTACAGCTCTCTTAAACTGCAAGAGTCTCTTTGGAATATAAGCCTGTTTATTTTATTGTGCTCTGTTTAGTTATTCTTTTTTAAAAAAGGGGGGGAAAAAAGTTACAGACACATAATTGTAGCCATCTGTTGTGTTTTAAGTCCGATCTAGCCCAAAAGTCACAAAAGTCATGGCAACAACTTATAAAAACAATGGCAATAATATGAACTCACTATGGTTACTGGTGAACCTTTTTTTCTCCCCTCAAATGAAGTAAGTTTCCTCAGAGAATTATTTTAATGTTTTATTCATTTCTTTATTAAATTTGCCCACAGTATGACCAGCCTCTCTATCAAGATTGTCATATAGCTGTCTCCTCTAGCTATAAATCTGCATTTCTCAAAAAAGGTGAGCTCTGTTACCATACAAAACCAAGCTCTAAGGGAAACTCCAGTGTTTGCCATATATTACTCCAGCATAAACTAGCAAGCAAGAGAATTTATTAGTGGGGCTAAATAATATTTATCATATAATAAATTTAACCCATACTCTGACAGATTTAACATTCTTTATTTATAGATTTTAGATGTTTGATGTATTTGCTTTAATAATTCCCTGAGATACTTAGTAAATAATTTATTCAATTAATTTAATCAAAATGTCAGTGAATTTTATGAGACATTGTTAATTTTTACTAGTATTCTGTCTTCTAGACACATCCAGTTTGTAAGGGTACCACAGTTATTTTAACACTGGTACTAGTACTGTGAGCAATAAACGGCAGACACATGTTGAAAATTACCTTTAGATGTATTGATAGATACAGAAGTCAGATAGATGCCTTCTGCTGCTGCAGATTGTTGACATGGTATTTTCCTTCAGTTCCCTTTTCTCTGTGTTCATGGAAGAATCAGGTGATCATAACTCATGCACAACTGTTTTATGAATCATTCACACACCTACTTCTTGTTAAAAAGAAAAGCTGAAGAGTGTTACAGGGGAAATGCTGTATTTTTAGGAGAATTGACAAGCACAGAGTTCTAGTGGCTTGTAATTTCTTGATAAAGATGAGGATGCATGAGGCATGAAATATATCCTGGCTAGACCTATTTCTTTCATTTTGGCTTTAAAGAGTCTAGTCTTTCAATGAGGATAATCTGGAGCCTCATGCAGTGCTTGCCATTAGGCTGGGTGCATATGACCCCAGGCCACTTCCAGAGAGGTGGTGATCCTTTGATAAGAATCACATTTCCCCGAAGTAATCAAGCAGTGGGCATTGCTGTCTGTCCCACAGAGTTCCCTAACAGTCACCAACAGGAACTGGGTTGATTCCACCAAATTTGGATTTGGTGCTGTACTGGTGAAGTTAAGGTAAAAAGTAACAAGAGATCAGTTTCCAGTGGTTTAAGCCACCTCCATTGAAAACAAGAGGAGATTTAAGTAATGGATAATATTTGTTGGATTTTTTATTTAGCTATTAATTATCTAAACAAAACAGCAAATATTTCACATTGCTGTAAGTGGAGATGAAATAAGAAATGTAAATGATAGTGTCTGTGCAAATTTCAATCATAAGTATAAATCTCATGTAAAAGCCAACTGCTATTTTTTCACTTATTGTTTATTGACTTGATTAAGACTGTATGCGGATGTCTTTGCTTTTACTCTTTACTCTTTTGATAGATATGTCTAGTGAGCATGGGAATGAACACTGTCATAGAATCATAGAATGGTAAGGTTGGAAGGGACCTCAAAGAGCACCTAGTTTCAACCTCCTGCCATAGGCAGGGACACCTCCCATTAGTACAGGTCACTCAAGGCCTCGTCCAACCTGGCCTTGAACCCCTTCAGGGAGGGAGCAGCCACAACATCCCTGGGCAACCTGTGCCAGTGTTTCGCCACCCTCACTGTAAAGAACTTCCTCCTAACATCCAGTTTAAATCTCCCCTCTTCCAGTTTAAACCCATTGCCCCTTGTCCTGTCATTACAAGACCTTGTAAATAGTCCCTCCTCAGCCTTCCTGTAGGCCCCCTTCAAATACTGGAAGGCTACTATAAGGTCTCCTCGAAGCCTTCTCTTCTCCAGGCTGAAGAGCCCCAACTCTTGTAGCCTGTCATTAGTATCTTCTTGATACTACTATTAAAAGTGATGGTAGGGACTTGCTTTTCCAGGTCCTTGTTAACTTTTTTTTTTTTTTTTTTTGAAGTGTGCACAAAAGACATTGGATTTTAATCTAAATATATCATCTAAGCAGAGTGATAGCTAACCATAAAACCCTGGGCCAAACTATAACCTATGATTTACTTTTTTTTTTTTTCTTACACTGATCATTTATTTACAGTCAGACGTTCCCTTTGTTTTCTGGAGCTAAAATGAAAAACATTCTCTACAATATCATCAGGATGTCCTTGGAGTCACTCCCACTTTTAGCTGTCTGACTTTTGATTCTTTACCGTTTGAAGTAATTTGCCATTTATCATTATCTCTTGTTTGTGTATGCATTTTGTGCAACTGGAACTGTCTGTAACCACTGCCTTTTGAGTCTTAATGCCTGAAGTTTCCTGGTTTGATACGTTCCTTTTATTACCTTTTATCAAATAACACAGTAACTAAAAATTAACATATTTTATATCATCCATATAAAGCACTCTATACTACTTTATTATACAAATCTTTATCATGTCTCCTGTATTATTTCATTAGAAGCAGGTGAATGTGTAAGAGTGGTTCAGAAGGCAAAAGCTGTGTGTGAAAAACAAGTTGTGTCAGACTGAGAAATGCACAGTAGCACTGTCTATAACCTTGATTGCTCATCAACCACAGGTAGTTGGGACTTGTGTTATGCAGCTGCAGGGGCTTCTGATTTGTTTATGATATAATCCACAGCAAATAAGAGGAAGAGTTTTAGAAAGAGGAAAAACCTTAGGACATTCTCAGTATGTAGTTCAGGTAGCTAAAATATCGATGAGACCTATTCAAATGCTAGTTGGATGGTTTAAAAAAAATTGTTGGGGTTGGGTTTTTTTTTGTTTGTTTGTTTTTTTTCAATTAGTACTCCTGAACATTAGAGACTTAAGTTTCTAATCAGAGAGCTCATCTGTTAAACAGGTGGTTGCACAAACCCTTTGAGGAGTATTAGCAGGACCACAAGTTGTGTGTTGAAGTGCTTGGAATGTTGGTTTGCTCTAAACTTTTCTCTCCGATTTCATTTCCCTCACTTTTTGGTTAATATTATTCTGGGCTAATGGTGCAAACATTCTGGGTGTGATGAAACAAGGCATGAAAGTGTGTTCATAAGTATTTGAATCATCCATTTAACTGATAAGTCACCCTTTTAACTGATAGGCATGTGATGAAGTGCTCTTCTGGAATGGGGCAAGAGCACATTTTACGGTTACCTAGATTTAGTTTGTTCACACACTGTAACTCACACCTTTAAACATAACTCCATCCCTAGGCAGGATGCAGTTGGTGCATAACATTAAACAGCCACAGTGTTCAAACCCTCCAAAAAAAGGGAAAAAAAAAAAAAAAAAAAAAAGGAAAACTAATCAAGATCTGCAAGTAAATAAAGAAACCAGGCCCATTTCCACATTTTGCATGAAGGGAAAATGTCCTACTGGCTTAATTAGGCAAAGTGCCTGACTAAAGTCTGCATGATTTGGCCAACATTTCCTATCATTCCAGTGTTATGACAGAAGTCACCAGAACAGTTCCAGCTGAGCAGCAGTCATGCTCCACACTTCATTCAGAGAACAGACAGAGGATGACTGCAGAACCTGCACAGGGACTGACAATAGCTGATTATACCACATAATCCTGTTGCTCAGCTCCTGCTGATCTCTCAGATTTAATGACCCTTCTGTTTACAAAATGACCTCCAGTAAAAAAAAATTAAGCTTTTGCTCTTAGCTTTCATACATTTTCTATAGGAAGTTCTGCTTCAACAATTCCTGTAAAAATAACGTTATTTGTCCAATAGAAAAAAAAAAAAAAGACTCTTTTATTGTACTTGTTTGGGTTTTTTTGGGGTTGGTTGTTTGTTTTTTCTTTCTTTCTGTTACTGATATCTGCTGGTAGAGATTGAGTTTCATCGGTTTCTTATTTGTGTATCATTCTTATGAGACTGATACCTAATCCTGGTTTCTAGCNTTGCCCTTCTCTGGACACGCTCCCCACAGAATTACTCCCCACAGTATTTCTGATTATCTCTCTTTTCTTCTTCAGTAGCCTAAATCTTGACATTAACTCCAGTTCACATTACAAGATGCTTCAAGAGGAAAACCTCTTGGTTTTCAAAGATTTCTGTCTGTCACTGTCCTCCTTTTGACTGTAGAAGACAGAATTATCCTCTTTCCTTTTCCTGCCACAGTTACTGTTTGCAAATTTTGAAATGCATCTTCCTTTTCACATTTTTTCCTGTTTTTAAAAGTCCTTATTAATTCCCTTCCATAGTACAAAATAACAAAGTACTGCAGTCAAATATATACTCCTAGGAGATGGACTCTACTGGTTTCTGCTTTCACCTTTGTAGGCATCGTTTTCTGGGAATTACAAAAAGGCCCCAAACCCCTCAAAACATGTGGAACTGATAAACATGATGTCAAGGCAGTCAGTCTAGTCAGTTTGGATAAAGGAGTCAGATGATGGAGCTGGTGTTCTCTTTCTTTTTCATTGTCACGTAGAGTCCATTTGTTGGTCGCTGTCATTTCCTCTGTGATGAAATATTACTTGAGCTTTATTTGTAGGATCCAATAAAGAAGTGTTGTAGCATATAGCTAAGCAGATTAAAAATCATGGAACTAAACCTACAGTAGCATTTACTGCAATAATTCTTCATTACCGGTCTTGAAATCTACTGTCTTTTATAAATCTCTGTTGTCACCCCTCACCCTGCTGCTTTACTTTCACCTCCACAGCCCTGCTTGGGCAGTGCTGAGTGCCTTTCCCCATGGACAACCCAGCTGAAGGTGTCACTTCCCTTATATAGCATCAGCTGATTGGAATTTACTTAAGCCTCACCTTAAAAGCTTTCCTCTTTCTCATGCTTGAAAGCAGAAAGAAAATCAGCATCCAGAAAATGATTCACCATAGCATTGATTGGATTTTGCTGTTTCTAGGGACCTTACTGGACTTTGACTAGATGTGGGTATCATAGGCTCAGTCAACAACCCTTCTAGTCACACCATAGATTTTTTGCTTGTTCACCAATTTTTCTGTCTGATCATTACCACTGAAGTGTATTTTCCAGCCTTTTCTCCTCGTATAGGTGAAATCAATGCCACCTAATAAATAGCTGGTGAAGACTAATACAGATGTTTGAGAAAGATCTTTGATATAATTTATTTGCATTTTCTATCAATTTCTTTGCTATGTATTTCCTCCCTGAAATTTCTCCTCATTTTAAATTTGTTGTCCAGGGACATAAAATCAAAGCAAATACTGCATTTCTATTTTAATTCATCTGTTTGGACATAATTATAACTCTTTGGTAATATAATACGAATAGCTGTTTCAGGACCCCAAAGAAAGCTGCAAAACAAAGACATAATTTTCTTGCCCTTTCCCCTTGCCCCCCCCCCCCAAACCATGTAGTGGTAGATTATTTCTTATCTTCTTTTCCCTGTGTTCCACTTGGAAGATCCAAAGGCAGCAAAGACTTGTTGAAGGTTCTCTTGGCAGGAGTCAAACTTCTGTAGGAGGAAGCAAGGAGAGGTCTGCTGGTAATGCTGACTCCTTTATTGCTTTTACTTAGTCTGTGAGTGTGTTAGAGAAAAGAAAGGAAGTGACATAACTAATTTTGATAACCTCTCTGATTGCTAGATAGTCCTGGGGGAAAATGACTGGATAGTGTTTGTCAGAACAGCATCGTCTGAGGCCAGAGAGAAAGAGAAGGTGAGCATTCCTTTTAGCCAAGTTGTTGCTGAACCCAGGGCCAGTCAGGCATAGAAAAAAATAAAAATAATGATTTGGCAATCATAGTCTTTTAGTCTCGGACTGCCTAAATTGATATTTTGATTTTCAGTTAAAAATGTTAAACGCTGCTTTTGATCTTGTTTGTGTTTATGTCTGTGTGGTACTACTATTGCAGCACATTAAATTACACATGTGCTGGTCTGACCTACTTAATTTGGTACCTGTCAAAGTCCTTCTCTGATTGCCTAATTAACACCACAGTTTTCCTGTGATTATAGAATCATAGAATCACTTCAGTTGGAAAAGACCTTTAGGATTACCCCGTTCAAGCATTACCTAACTCTACCAAATCTGGTGGTAAAACATGTTCCTTAGCACATCTGTCGTTTAAACATCTCCAGGAATGAGGATTCAACCACCTCCCTGAGGAACCTAAGTTTTGTGAACAAATTTCTCCTGATACTCAACCTAAACCTACCTTGGTGCAACTTGAGGCCATTTCCTCTCCTCCTATCACATTTTACTAGGGAGAAGAAACTGCCCCCCCAGCCTGGCTCCAACCTGCTTTTCAGGTAGCTGTAGAGAGCGAGGAGGTCTCCCCTCCGCCTCCTCTTCTCCAGACCAAACAACCCCAGCTTCCTCATCGTCGTGCATGTAAAGAGCGGCAAGACAACTGTGGTGTTGACCAACAACGGTGTTAGCTGTGGGCGGACACACTCTAGCAGCGTGAGAGAACAACTGGAAAGAAACCAAGCAGTAGAGGCGAAGCCCGAAGTGCTGTTGGCTGCCGCTGCCGCTGCGGAGGGACAGGGCGCCGGGAGATGGCAGCATCCCCTGCGCCATCGCGCCGCCGCCGCCTGGCCCTCGGCACCAACCCGGACACAGACGCTCTCTCCCGGGCTCCTGCTTGCTCTGGCTTTTATTCCAGCCACATACAACAAAATGAGCTTGTCTGCAACAAGCAGATACGGCTCGGTGGCCAGCAGCTGACATTCTCTGTAGCGTTTCAGCAGAGACGCAGGGCCATAGCCGCGCTGACTCCCGAGTCAGAGCAGCATGGCGAAGATCTAAATGTTTTGGTGTCGCTGGAATCTGTAGTGTATGCCTGTGGCATTAGGAGAGGGTCACCAAATAACTTGCTACCTTGTGGAAGGCCTGTGTGGTACAGATTAAGAATCATATAATTGCCTGGTTGGAAAAGACGGTTAGATCATTTAATCCAACCATAGCCTAACATCTCCCTTTACACAACTGTTAGACAATCCCTAAGCTTCTCATCCAAACATCTTTTAAATACCTCCAGGGATGAGTGATTCCACCACTTCCCTGGACAGCCGTTCCAGTTCCAGATGATTCTTTCAGTAAATTTCCTAATATATAATCTAGAGGCAGATAACACAGATGCTAGAGTATTATGCTTCTCAGAGACCTAAACTGTAAACCTTCTCTGGTCAGAGATGAGAGGAACAAAAATATCCATTTAAAATTAAGTCACCGAAAGACAGCTAATAATGACCTATAAAAGGCATACAATCTTCCAGTCAACAATATAAAATGTATTTTAAATATTTACCAAAGAAAGACTACTAGAGGCAAGAGTCTCTTTTACAAGAGGGTCCTGGCAAGAGAGGCGGCATAACAGTCAATTATTACAAACAAAATCCAGGTTTCTTAATTAAAATACAAAATACTGGCTCTGCTGTGTAGCCCGTAATAAGTTATGTCTTGAGAAGACTGTAATTATGCTGGCGCCTGTTAGTGCCGCCATAGTTAGCTTTGTCACCATTTCCATTATAAACCCCATTTTTAAGCAATTTCTAATGTAACTATAAAAAAATAATTTTAGATTGAAACTTGGCAAAGACATTCTTAGACTGAAAAGTGTTGTTTCTTATTTCTTTTAATACAAATAATCTGTTTGGTCATCTTTATGTTTTTTTGGAGAGCACTAAACAAGCCAGAAGTTTTATGGTTTTGAAGCTTTCTGGCCATCCTGTGGTATAAACATACTTCTTTTTTTTCATCTGCATCAAGAGGATCTTTCATTGCTTGGAAGCAGCGGATTTTAGTTCTTCAATGGCCCATAAACACAGGAAAACAAACTTCAGGATTCTGTACAGAAATAGTGAAGACTGATTAACTTTGAATTACAACAAAGAAATAAGAACAACTAGAAATTAGTTAACCTTGAGCCTCAAAATAAATCATTGCAAAATGTTTCTGCCATGAGACTGACCTCAGCTTTCCATGTACTTTTCCTGCCAGTGAAAGATGTGGCCAGAGCACATTTTGGGGCAGCAGAATCTCAAAGGTGGTTAACAAAGTTGAGGCCTAATCTTTCCCTGCAGCCCATTGCCTCTTCCTGTTCTAGCAATGCTCACAGAAGCGTATGGAAAATACCTGCCTGAATGTCAGAGAGTATTTTCATTGATTTGTCCCAGTGCACATTTTATCACCAAAAGATGACAAAGAGAAGAAAATGAGCACAGAAAATATTGGGCAGCTGCTGAGAAACTACTGTGAGAAGGTACCTCTGTGTGCTTATAGAAGAAAACTATACCCGTTGGACACTGTTGATATAACGACTGAGTAAACTAAAGAGATTTCCCATGTGTCATCCTAGTCTAAGCTATGAATGAATAAAATCGAGTTTATTTTTATGATTCAATGCTCGCTTTCTTGAGAGCCAGTTGCATTTTTTGATGAGTAGCACTGAACAACAAATAATAAAACCTATTGTGAATCCACTTCCTGAAGGAAAAGACTGTTCTGCAGTCCCGATCTGTGTTTCTAGCTGTCTTATAATTTACATGGTGTAACTAGAATTCCTCCAGGAAATACCATTTGTTCCAAATTAAGGTCTGAAGGCAAAGGAAGGATCACTGAATGTAGTAAAGCTAAAGAAACAAAAATGAAGGACTGCTCGTGTGTCTCTACCACATTTAGATTACACTGCAGTTTCAAATTCAAAGGTTGCAATGTAAATCATGCTTCTCTTGCTTAAGCCTGGATCACAAGGGACACGGATTACTCTATTTAACATCATGCAGATCATGTTTTCAGACCTCTGGCTGCATAAAGGTGAGTTTAGCAGCTAAAGTGATCTTTCAGCTTCAATGCACAGATTTTAGTGCAAGTGAAGTATATACTTTCTCCCATATTTCAGTTTTTCCCAACCATGTAACAAAGCTCTGAGGGAAATAAATGAGTTTTCTAGGCCAACAGTATAAACTGGCGTTTTTGCATTTTGACTTTGCTTTGCCAGCTAAACAAATTCTGGCTTGAACAGACTGTTGTAGTAAATTTTGGCAACAACCTCTCATCATTGATTAAATTAATTTCATCAGCTGTGACCAGTTGCAATAATTTTGCAAGATAAAGGCATTGCATACTAGAAGGGAGTGTGGTCTCCCATGAAAGAAATTAGTGAAACCAATGTTTTATCTTAAAGATGTTTCATGACTTGTGTTATGGCCATTGTGCTACTACATGTTGGCTAATTGAGTAAAGTCAGCCCTGGAGAATTTAAACGGTCTGTGTGATGTGTTAGCACACTTGCCTGTCTCAGTGCAGATTGGCTGCTACCATGTTCAGAATACTTTTGTTGGTAATTGCTACAAACACAAAGGATACATATACTATCCTTTCTGGTTTAACTAGTATGGAAACAGTGCCAGCAGAAGACCACTTGCTAATATTACTGGGCATTTCACAAAATCCCTGGTATCATACTGCTGATTCTCACCTGACTCTGATGTTATCTGTTTTCCCAAAAATGCCGTTGTGCTGAAAACCTTTCAATGTTTTGTAGCTGTGCTGTTGCTAGTTCCTTAGCTGGGTCTGCCCTGTCTGCCTGATGGATCCTCACACCTGAAAAACACCAGTAGATCCATGCAGAAAGATCAGTTAGCACACACCAAAGATTTTGGGATTAGCATAGTCTAGCAATGATCCCATGCACAACTGTTTCTTTTGCAGTTCTCCTCCAATAGCAAGAGATGAGTTGTCTCTTAAGGACTGTGTGATTCATGGTAGTGCTCACTTAACTGAAAGTACTGGAGCAGCAGCTCCTCTTACTATCTGAGAGGCCAGTTGATGTCTTACAAAAGGGGAAACTTAACAAAGGAATTAATTTCAAAAGAAGAAAATAACATCTGTCTATAGATACGTGGCCAGGGAAAGAAGAAATGTGAAAACAGAGATGGTAAGGGAAATGGGTTTAAAGTTTAAAAACGTGAAAAGAGGCACATATCCAAGTGGTAAACTAAGTGTAAAGAGATGTAATGGGAGAAGTATAGGAAAGAGAGGGGGAATGTGTATAAAAGAAAACACAGGGAAAAGATATAACGCCCCCAACCCTAACTTACAGCGCTGAGAGACTGCTGCATCATCTAGTTGCCAGTAGAGGTGCTAAAGCCACAGCTATAGAATTCAGTAGCTAAATGCTCAAGGGAAAAAAAATCTTTTCTGTATTTAGCTAGATAATTACATGACATGACCAGTAGTGCAGTCTAGCTACCTAGAAAGCATCTATTTAGGAATGAATTTCTATATGCAACTGTAGTTCAATCCAAAACAAAACAAAGCAAAACTCACCAGCAAGAGGCAGAAGTTTCCTGAAAAAGCTCTGGGACCAGCCCAGAAACGTCACAAAATGCTTATGGCTGTGCTGCAGACCAGCAGGTACCAGTCTGCAGCTGAGGCACAATAAAACCCTTCTGCAAGCTGAGCCAAGAGTAATCTTCTTTAAAAGTGCTATGCTTTGTTAATTACAAATGCTGCTGTTGCCCAAGTGTTTTGTGTTTGTCTCAGCTCAGTTCCTTTTATATTTTTTTAAATTATTTTTTTTCTTTTCTCTCTCTCTCTTTTTCTTCCCCCCCTCCCCCTCCTTTCTCTTTTTAAACTAATTAGAGGCTTATTGTAAACCAAAGAGGATTTCTGGGAGTGTTTTGGGTTTGTAAGTTATGCAAATTACAGCATTCTGGTGTTGGATCATATTATTAATTTTTTTTTTTTTTTGCAATTCATATATTCTGAAGAGTATGTGTAGAACAAGTTATTCCTTTTTTTCCCCCAGTCCATGAACATAATGAGTTAAAAAAAAAATAAAATCTTCAGATTACAAAATTATTTTTCTCCATTTTTTATATGTTAAAGAATAGCTTATTTTTAATGCTACAGACTATTCTGTGCTGATAGCTTTACAACATTTTGCTTGTACTATGAATAGAACAAACTTCACAGCTGATTATACTTAAAGCTGGAGGTCTTTCTGTAAATTTTAAACAAAGTGTTCTATTAAATGCCATCTATAAAATGCTCGATGACTTACCTCCTAGGCTGATTTCTGATTTTCCTTGAGCTTTTGAAATCTTGGATGAAAAACTCATTTGCTACAGGAAACTGGTTGGTAACTGAATAAATAGCTCTATAATCTAAGTATTGAACACTTCCACAGGGCAAGTATTATTTTGCAATGCATTCCTCTGTGTGCAGTATAAAATAGAAGTACTTTTTCTGTATAATCCTTAATGATCCACAGAGTTACATATAAAGCATATAGATGTCAGGTAAAACCCCAGTGGTTATCCTAGAATTCCCCTGTGGTTGAGAAGTACAGCTATCTTTGTGGTTCAAGATAGCTATTTTTACATCCTGATATGAAGTTAAATAAATAACACTGAATAAATTGTTAATTCAAAATAAATCAGTGTTCCTACATCTGAAATGATTTCTATCAACTGGCAAATGCTGTGAGACTATTCAGAATAGAAGGGATTTATATCAATATGCAACATTTACAAATATCGTGCTCAGTTTATGTCTCAGTTGTCAAATTTTGCAGCTAATTCCATCATTACAAAGGGAATCCCCTTTGCATTAGGAGATATATCTTTCACTGATACTGAAGAACATGTTGGTGCTTCTTTCTTATGTTTGCAGGGCAAGAATACAACTATCATTACAACATCCAACTTGACAGAATTAAAAAAAAAAAAATTGTGGTAAGTGTTTTGTTCACTGGCCATTTGGAACATATGGACATCTACATACTTATGTTCAAAGGCTCGACTGTACACCGCATGCAGTCCGTACCACTGTAAATCTGACCGGAATACCGTTAGTATACCATGTATCTAACTGCTGTCTGTGTAATGATTCTGTCCTGGAAGAGTCTGAATGACTTGATTTCTTTTTGCTGGGGATCTATAGTTTTAACCTCTGATGATTTTCCTGCTTTCATTAAAACCTTTTCGCAAAAGTCTTTCTCCATGTATCTTTTGCACAAAAAGCCTTGCAGAGAGACAATGATAGGCACATGTTTAGTACAGGCGTGTCTATTTACTGTTTAATATTGATCTGAATGCCAAATTTAGCTGGTCGTTAAGAAGGAAAAAAGTGAGCAGTAACCTACACAGTGTGCATGGAGATATCTTGGAGAAGGGCTGCATTTGGTTAGTTATGGATAACCGTTGTGAGAAATCACTCTCAGTTGTAGGTACTGAGAACCCAGAGTAATTCTGCATTCAGTAGCCATCCACTGATTTTACCTATTTTTGAGTAGTGGGCATTGCCCATAAAAACACTGACACTCTCAATGATTGCAGTGACCTGCTGGGCAGTTCTAATTTCTTTTACACTGATGCAGTGTTGCGATGCATTGGAGTCTGAGATTGGCAAGATCTGATTCATGGGTTTCATTACTTCCCTTATGATATTTGGTCTACATTGTTTAGGTTAGTACAAATGTAAAGAGCTCTAAATTCACTCATACTGTACATAGATGCCACATTGTTTTAAGAAAATCATGCAACTGCTTCCTATCTCGTGCTGCTAGGGGTGCCTGTATTGTGCTCTTCTGTTTTTCTGCCTCTGAAGTCCTGCTCTCCAGGTGCTCCACTGGTAATATGCTCCTCTATCAGACATCTATCCCTAATGGGAGCTCCCTTCTGGAGTAATTTTAATTTTCCTTTTGTTTTTTAAGGACAGGATAAAGTGATTTATTATGTTCCTTATGAGCATCTGGGGGAAAAAGAAGGTCTATCAGTATGTAGGTTTTGTATCTCAAAATGTCAGTTTTAGACACACGGTAATACTGGAAAGTCTGGAGCATTTAGTTGATTTTTGGGCATTTCTTTTGAGTTTCAATATTATGCAAACAGCTCAGAATACTTTTTTTTTTTTTTTTGTTTTAAAACTTAAAATCTAAACCTGAGGTGACTTTGAATCTGAGTCCTAATCTAAACTATGTCTAGATAATCTGTGCCAATTTATTTTTGTATATCTTATCACGGAAAGTATCTTGACATGCTGAAATTGCATGTGGTCTCTTTTCTTTAGAAGTAAATCAATTCATATTGGAAATATGGAATGGGACCTATCAGATATTAGAGATCTTTTTAATTTCTCTAGCAAAAGCTTTCAATTTTAGAGCTGCCTATCTCTTTCATGTGTGATATAGTCATGTTAACAATGGTTGTTTATGGAACACAGGTTTATTACAAAAGGATGTTGTATTTATATTAATAAAAACAAGTTTTAGTTTTATTTTTGTCTTCTAGTCAAAGACAAGCGTTGCCTCAGTGTAGGGTAGGTTAATGTAAAATAAATCCTATGTATTTAAGTTACATGTTTGGTGATGGCTCCATCTGAAAATAATGGGAGCAGTTTTTGTGAAACATATGATTACTAATTTGTATGTTTTCTTACTCAGTTTCTGTCTGGGAAAATGTTTGCTACATAAGAGCATCCTCAAACTTGAGGGCATTTTTTGCTTTTTAAACAGGAAAAGATTAACTGAATGTGGAACTCCAGGCACTCTAGTGGGATAATATAGGGAGTTTCTATTGCTGGACATACTGATGGGCTGAGGACTTAAATCCTCTGAGCAATCAATCCACTGGCTTTTATGAATGCTTAGGGAAAAAAGGGAAATACATTGCTGGAAAAGAGAACTAAACCTCGTTGGAAAATACATGATGGCCAAATTAAAAAAAAAAAAAAAAAGACATATGTATGGTAAAGTCTCATGTATCATTGCAACTGTCTGAGCAGGGCAAGTGAAAGCAAAACAAAACCAGGAAATATTACTTTTATTGTAACAAATAGATTTTGAGGGAAAAATCTTAACAAGGAGAGAAAACATATTCTGATTCTAACCACTCCTCTTCTTGAAAAGAACCAAACTTTTGCTGAATAGCTTAATAATTAATTTTAGTGCTAATTTTGCAGGCCTAGCATTAGATAACTCCTTCCTTGGGAGAAGCATTATCCGTTACATGTGCTGACTTATGAGAGACAATCAGCTGGATTTTAACGACAGTTGGACTAGACTGTTAATATAGACTAGGACTCACAATATATGAGAAAACTCATTTGTGCTTAATATACTAGATAAATTGTTCCTGGCTTAGGGTGTGACTATATTTTCTGTCATGCTCCCAAATTTACTTAACAACTGTGATTTGATGAGTAGGTGCTACTCATGTAAGGGAAAACCCGATGGCATGAATTTTATGTACCTGGTTTTCTTTTCCTCTCATCATGTATTAACCTTTTCTGTCCTTTTTTTTATTCCTCTCCTCACTTTATCAGAAGAAAGTCTCCTAAAGACCAAATGCAAATTATAGGAGTGAGGAAAACAACCAACAATAATCTGAGTTATATGAAGTTTTACATTGTGATTGTGCTTTACTGAGAGGAAGACACCAGCTGCTGGCTGTCAAAAAATTGTAAGCTGAACCTTAACTTCATGGGCAGCAGATTTAAAATATATTTAATACCTCTTATTTCTTCAGTTAAACTGTTTCTTTCTCTAATAATAGGCTGTGGGATTAAATCTTAGCTTTTGATATTTACTGGGAAATGTAGCATAGCAATTTATGAGTCATAATATAATTTGAATAAATTATCATTTCAAATTACAATATTTGGAAGTCGTGACTACAGCCATAATTACACTATTGGCTATGTGCAACTTGAAAAATCTTGCTTACTGAATAAATTTGTTTTCATTCAGGTTGTATTCCTGGCATTTTTAGACAAGAAAGAATCAAGCCTCACAGACAAAATTTCCTACAGAGTTTATTAAAATTGTCACCTGTGTTTGCTAAACTTATCTAAAACATAAGCATTTCTTGAATTAATGAGACACTATTTTAGTCTGTCATGAGAGTTTTATATTCAAGTTTTTTAAACTGTAAACTCATAAGGAGACTCACAAGAGCTTCCACATTACAACATCCCTTTAGCTATCTAGCTATCTATCTTACAAAAAAAAAAGTTAAAGTTAAAATTGATTCTGCAAGCTCTCAGGAAAAAAGAAAACAAACAACAGATGGTAGCCAAATTTGGGTATATTACTGTAAATTGGGGTGGGGGGGGAAGGTTTAGAGCTCAGTCTGGCAAGAGAAGGGTTAAGGACTTTTTTGCTATACCCGTTTCAAATTACAATGAGAAGCCTCTTCTTTCCCAGCAGGGTTGTGCTTACATTAGTCTTTAGATCTCTCTTGAAGAGAGCTGTTATATTTGTGCCTGCTAGAGCTGGAAATAACAGTTCAGAAGCTGCAAAGGGTTGAATGGATTTACAGAAGGTTTTTTCTTGCAAGTAAATTCATGGCAACACATTAATTTACATGCTTTAGAATTACTTTACACTCAAGCGATTCAAAAGATGTTAAAGTTATCACCAGGCTGCTGGACAAATATGTGTTACATCACCAAGGTACAGATCAAGAGAAATCCGTGACTCAGGATTTTATCTTGGGAAGAGCGCAAGGTGTACGAAGAAATCAGAATAACAAGGGAAGATAACTCTGGGAACTACAATGTGTCAGAAGAACAGCTCTTGCTAATACAGCTCCCCACCAAAGACCTGGTTATCTAAGGTTGATATAGGAATGCCTAGGTCAGCTGACAAAATCATTATCTTCTGCTCCTTAAATGCAGAAGAAACGATAACAGCAGTGGAAAACTGGAAGTCTGAATTTCAGCTTTCTTAGAAATAACTGCAGCCTGACACATTCTGTATTATTTAAACAGGGTGGGGGGAGAGAAATCGCCAAAGATGTTACGTTTAGAGATGTCATTGACGTGAAGAATAGGTAAATTTTGTTTTTCAGCCACTGGGAAAGCAGACCTCATAGGAACTCAGAACAAGTAGGAGAAAATTTTCTTTTTTTTTTCTTCTTCTTTTTTTTTTTTTTTTTTCTTCCCCCCCCCTCCCCGTGTTCTTTTTCTTTTCAAAGATGAACCTAACTGCGCTCAAAGCTTTCGTGGGCTTGCTCTGGAATTGCTGGGTTCTGGTGGGTCACGCACAGGGAGGTTTAGGAGACAATCATGTCCATTCAAGTTTTATTTACAGGAGGCTGCGGAACCATGAGAGAAGGGAGATTCAGAGAGAGATTCTCTCTATCCTGGGTTTACCTCACAGACCCAGACCATTTTCACCAGGAAAGCAGGCTTCTTCTGCACCCCTCTTCATGCTGGACCTGTATAATGCCATGACAAATGAAGAGGATACTGAGGAGCTGGAGTATTCACTGAAGGGATCAATGGCAGGAGAGAGCAGAGGGATACGGAAAGGATACCCTGCCTCTCCAAATGGATATTCACGGAAAATACAATTATCTCGCATGACCCCCCTGACCACACAGAATCCTCCCTTAGCCAGCCTGCATGACACCAACTTTCTGAATGATGCTGACATGGTCATGAGCTTTGTCAATTTAGGTATGTGGAAAAATTTTTCGTTTCTACTTTGTTTGACAAACTGTTAGCCTGATCTTGCAAGGGGCACACTTCTTGGCTGGATCATAACCTGTTCTAAAAGAGCAGGATCGGGCCCAGGCTGCTATGCTACTGGTTAAAGAAAAGTTATATTGGTGGTAAAGTAGCTACTTTGTAGGTGGCCATGGAAAAAGATTTTTCTCACTGTTTATATAAAGTCAGTTTCTATAACTCCCCTCTGCTGGCTTCTGTTTTCTTTCTTTCATTGATGTAATGAAAATTCTAGCCTTAGGCCAACTAACTCTTTTTTTTTTTTTTTTTTTTTTTCCCCTAAATCTCAAAAAATCAAATACGCCTATTGCTCAGTTATTTCCCTCACTGCTTTGCTTAAAACTCAAACGTGAACAAACACCAATTGTTAATATTTTAAAGCCTTGCATATTAAGGAAAGGGAAAACCAAGCCATTAAGAAAACAACAATTTCTTAGGTTACTTGAGTAGTTTTTTTCTGTTAGTAACGGAGTTTTATTATCTTTTCAGCTGGATGGCTGAATTTTAAATACTCTGTTGTTGCTTCTTTGTTATTTCTCTTTAATAATCGCAGACTGTTTTATTATACTGCCATGGTGCTCAGAGTCTGCAGTAGATTTTCTGTATAATAAATAAATAAAATATCAAATAGAGTATTAAAGCGCAGAAACTTGTGAGCAAAGAATGCTTTTGAAAACTGTATCAATTCAGATACAAAAAACTGATGAAACTAAATTATGTTTGCTTCTGAGTATAATAATGCTTACCAGTTATATTGTGGCTAAAAAAGTAGTAACAGATTCCTTTAGCAGAAGGCAACTTAAGTCTCATTAAGAAAGCTGTAAATAATTCATGAAATGTATTTACTGTTTTTATAAGTATTTTAAATACTTCAGGACTCATAAAGTTAGCTAAAAAAATCCTTCTTGTTTGATCTGAAGAGCAAGAGATTTAACTGAAAACTCAATGTTTCTCCATAATCTGGTACAAAATCTGATGAACTCTGGCTTTTTTTTTTTTTTTTTTTTAATACTTTCTGTAGAAACTTTAAATAGCAACACGTGTTCTGAAATACCTTCAGATTGTCACACATATTCTGTACCTTTTATGTTTACTTTAATACTTGGTGCAGGATTAAAACTGCTTCCAAAAAAGTAAAGTGTTCTGAAATACCCTCAGATTGTCACACATATTCTGTACCTTTTATGTTTGCTTTAATACTTGCTGCAGGATTAAAACTACTTCCAAAAAGCCACCCCAGAGTTTAGTCATAATAGTAAAATTACTTTTCATCAGTTATTTGGCAGATAAGGAGGTGTTCAATTATGAGTTCTTTTTCCTGAAGAGTAACATGTGTCCACAACTTTAAATCCATTTGCTTGTTGCTCTTGCTTCTAAAATAGCAGATTAAAAACAAAACAAAACAAAACAAAACAAACCCTACCAACCCCAAACCTAAATCCAAAAAGCCCACAAACCAAAATTTCTGAAAATATGTTTTTCATCCTAGGAAATAGTTGTATGCTATCTGTGTGTTACTTGCAAGCTATTGTTGTATGCCTTGCTGTACCCAGAATATCTGTAGTCAGCTGGATGTAAAATGGCAATGTTAGAAAAGAAAAAAGGAAAGGAAACAACTCTGATCTAAGCATTAGTCAAGGGCCTAATCCTGCAAAAATTTTCCTCGTGTGTCCTGAAAAATGCCTCCAGTAAATAAGTCACAGACCATATTATCAGTGGCCCTAAGGACTATTTACAACAAGACTTAGCCTTTGATTTTGCAAGACGTCTTTGATTTCAAGAGGACTTCTTGAAGTACATGAGTAGAGGTCTTTGAAAGCTCGGTGTCAGATATGTCCTAGTCTGATCCTGCTGCACTTCCCCAGGGAAAAACCCTCTCTGGAAGAACACAAATTTCTACTGAGTGTCTCGCTTTTACTGGGAAGTTGCTAGTGTTTTTCTCATTTTATTGGAAAGCCAGTGCTACCTTAAGAAAGAAATTTTGAGACGCTAAAGCATATATTACATTTCTAAACTGTGAAAACTGGGGATGAGATGCTCCCTTTTTCTAGTTGTTAGGATTACTAGGGACCATTCACTTATTAAAATGTACTGTGTAAATACCAGGTTTTTATGCCTGAGCTCTAAGTGAATCTAAGTCTTAATTCACTTAAATGTCCTTCCATGCACATTGGATATTGTGGTTTATCACACATTCCACTGTGTAACATGCATAAGAAATATTGATGGCCAGTGTAGATTAGCTTCAACGTTTTTATTAAACAATCCTATGTTTCGGTATAATTAACATAAAAATGAAATAAATCATGGAGATAGGTAACCATTTAATATGATTTATGCAGTATAAGATCGTGACAGATGAGGGCAAGTTCTTTTAATGCACAATGGGGAAAAATATGCAGTGATAAGTGAATGCTAACACTGTACCTTAAAATCAATAAATGCTGATACAGCACAGTAATAACTCAGCTCGTTTTAGATTTGAAGCCTCAGTCAAATTTCATCAAATTAATCTGTGCTGGAAATAGTGTTCACTGTGTTCATACTTGCACACCATTAGTTACATAAGGTATAATTATAAAGCTTTATTAATCATCATGATATTGTAAATTGAAACTTTTGAATATAGTTGTAGCCAGCTATAGTAATTTAAGACACATATATTAAAATGAAAAATATGTAGCTGAGATGTTGGATGGGAATTGTTAAGCATAAGATTGAAAAGGCTGAATGAGGTTAAAAAATAAAGTATGAAAATTGAGAAGGACAAACAATTTTATATTGCAGAATAAAAATGTAAATCTACATGCTAATTTTGATAACAATCAATCTGTCAGAGTTGCAAATGCCTCACTTTCAAAATCAAATTTACAAAACATTTATCAAGGGAACTGTAATTATGATTCTGCCAAGCAACCAGGGAGAAAAATAGGACTGCATTTACTTCTGAAGTAAAAATTCTAAACACCTGCTCTTTATACTGGAATTTATATTAGAATTTCCATCTCTTTCATTCTTGAAAGATATGACAAGACTGAGACTATGCCTTGTCCTGTATTTTGTATGACTGTGTGTGTTGGCAGCTCTCCATAAATACTGATGAGTGTAACAGAAGAGTTAACTGGGATTGGTCCGCAGTTAAAGAATAAATCCCTCACTAAATACACTGGAGTTTTCAAAGATCTGATTATATCACCTACAAGTTCAGGACTTTGTCTTCCTTACTGGGTATTGTTTTTTGGTGGGTTTTTTTTTTTTAATCCTGTTTATTGTATTGTTGCAAAGCCATGGCTAATTGGAATTCTGGTATCTTCTTTTTTGGCCAGTGTCCCAAAATGACATATATAAGATACCTTGTTCCTCAGAGAACACACAAATAATATTTGTATAGTCCTACTTGCTTTTCTGTTCACTCAAAATTTAGTTAGGGCAGGACTTTTCAAAGACAAATGTTACTGTTGCCACTCTTCACCTCTCACCAAAAGAGGGGGACTTGAATAAAAAAAAAAAAAGTACATAACTCGGGCTTGGAGAAACAGCAGCGCTTTTATAAACTACATTTAAAAATTTCAAGGATTGAATTTTCCATTAGCATCAAAGTGATCATTAAATCCACTGTACTTAAGTGTTCCTTCTCATGCAATTCAAATGGTCTGTATTTAATTCGTTTACAATCTCTGTAATTTTTGCTCCTAAGAGTTTGCTGCATTTGCCAAGCAACAGTTTTCTTTCTCCACATTTTCCTGTGAATTGATAGGAACTTTCTGTAAGATAGGGCATATAGGCGAGTTTTGCGGTTTTCTGTTATGTTTCCTTTCTCATAATATAAAATTAATTTCAAAATTCAGATGTGAAGATCACTATAAAATTTATCACCCTGACCTACACATGGTGATTTAAAGAAGGATACAATATTATGGAGAATTTTGAAGTAACTGATACACCCCAGAAAGACAACTTTTATTCTTCGCACACAATGAGAGCCTGGAATCTTAATTATAATACTCCTTAAATTGCATGTGCTATGATCAGTTCTTAAATCAGACACAGAAAGCAAAGGACATTTTACTTGTTTGAGTCACAGAGGGTTGTTCACATTTCTCCAGTTTCTTTACCTCAAATGTGTACACTGTCTTGAGATTATGTTCTTTAAAACCTGAATCACTACACAAACACAGAAGCTCACAAGTATTACAGCCCATCGTATTCATTGGATAATGCTAACATGGCATAAAAGAGCTTTTCATACATCTACTTTGAGAAACCTACAGTACATCAATCCACACAAAATACAAATATATTTTTATTGCACACAAAATAAAAAAGGATTCTGGACTGCAATTGGACCTTGAGTGTATATAGTAGCTAGATTCTTAAATTAGACTAATTCAGTTTCTACAGTCTTCTACTCACAGTTAACATATCATCAGCGAGGCATATGGAGTGCTAAGCTATAAAGTGCCAGGAGCTGTGGAAGGGGAGCTGAGTTTGAAGGATACACACAAAAAGGCCTCAGGATCATTAACTTCTCTCCTCAAGGCTTAGGAATGAGCACACTTTCTTTCTTTTCCATTGGATTTCAGATGTTGTTGTCTTAATTTTAACCTTACGTGAATTTCCTTGGCTGCGGTACAGTTTTAGTCTGTAAAACGCAGGCTTCCAACGAAAATATTGACACAGCCTTAACTGGAGTGACGGAAATAGTGCTATTATCTTGCCTTGGACAGAGGGATGCTATTACGAAGATAAAACTTGCTAAATAACAAATAGCCCCAAAGTCTTTATTTGTAGAGTTGGATCAATACTGAGAAAAAACGAGAAAGTGTTTGTGAAGTTATTTTGAATGGGAACGCAAAGTCAAAAGACGGAATTCTTCACTCTTTTATGTAAGTTTAAAATAGATTAGATTAAGCATGTGTCACGTAATCTTCATCCAAAGCAGACCCCACCAACATTTCAAAATCCTGTTTTTTTTTTTTTAATCAAAATAAAATTTAAGTTACCCAATCAGTGAGCCGAACTAAATTTTTTTTTGTGCCCTATATATACAATGAAGTATTAGAAATAACTATACATGAATCAATAACTTTCTATGGTCAAATTAAATATTAAGACGGATTTTTGCAACATAAAATTACTTCAAGGACAAAATGACTTTAAGCATAGGATGACATTCCTTAAAAACCCTCACCCAATCCTTACAATTCATTAGGAAGTTTTAACAAATTTTATGCGATGACAGAGCAGGTTGTTAGGATTTGTTTCTTGTTTTGAGCAAGACATATTCTCCATATTCCTTTTTGGAATTACACCGCATTTGTTGTTTCATATTGAAATATTTTGTATTTCTTTTGAAACCTCTCATGTTACACAAACCTTATGAACTGTATAGCTCTACCTCAAAATAGGTTTGTGTGTGATCCATAAATATCATCTAACAAAATAATGTTTTTATAACTGTCAAATATTTTTTTTTGCCAAAGTTAACACTTTAAATCCAAGTAAATTATTGTATCTACCCAGCCAAAAAAATGTCAAGCTCTCCATTAACTGGGGTATAAAACTGTCTGACTTGCCTTGCCGACAGATTTGAAAGAAATTGCAGATAACTGAAGAGAAACTGATTTAGCAGATGGTTAGACGTGCATGGTGAAAAGCTATATATACGTATGGATATATAAAAATATATATTATTATTAATATTTTTCCCACTGGGGAGAATGGCTGACCGAGTTCCGCTGCTTCTTTAGAAAGTGCTCCTGTCTAGACTAAACACAGACTTTGGGTGGGGTTGTGGGGATTGTGCATGTATTATACAGTACATATTTTCCCAGGAAAACACAATCTGACTGACTTTGGCTAGCCATGAAAGAGAAAGAGGAAGGCTTGTGGAGACGCCTCTGCGCAGAGGATATTACAGGAGGAATCTGCCTGCCATTCAGTGGATGGAGAGCATCTTGGTTCTCTTCATAAAACCCAGGTTATTTGCTTAAATAACAGGACAACTTTGGCACATATGTGATCTTCCACACTTACTGCTTCTGTTGTTGTTTTCTCTGAATGTTAAATTATGCAAGGAATTTTACCATGGCTACCTACCTACTTACTGCTTGAGTTATGAAGGTAATTACAGCATAGGCTGTTTGGCCGTGGCGGTTCCTTTCAGCTTGCTTTCATAGGCCCCCAAACTAATAGAGTTTTGTATAAAATTGATTGATTACAGTCTGATCATTCTAGGTGTCATCTGGTGTTTCCACATAGCTGAGAATGAACAGTTTATGAAGTGCCAATTGCAGCCTCCAGCAAAAGAAAGACTCCCCAGGGCTTCAGGAGAGCTCTGGCTGCTACCAGACTTTATTTCCCACACTTTTCCCCATCCTCTTCCACTTGTCCTTTCCCTTGTCTCTAACCTCCATTGTCTAGGCAGGGTCACCGAAATTTAATTTTATGTCAGTGGCATTTGGCTACAGAAGGGATTAAAGGCCGAGAAGCAGTGAGACTAGGCAACAGCGCAGGAGAAGGAATGAGAACAGGCATGAGAGAAAAATGGTAAAACAAGAACAAGCCTTACAGGGAGGGCAGCCCTTTTCTTCTCAATAGGCAACAGCCAATGTGCAGGACTAGACACAGACCTGCTGCATATGGGAAAGGATCACAACAGAGAAGCAGCCTCTGCAGGAGCTAGTGTTACTGGGTTGCTTAGTCCCTTTCCTCTGTGCCTGCCTTGAAGTGCAATGTAGCATTGAGAGCATTTCTCATGCTAGCAGAGCTACAAAAGCAGAGGAAAGTTCATCATAGTAGGGAGAAGAAGGTTGATGCAGACAGAGAAAGGGCAAAGAACATCATAGGTATAGATAATGAGAATATGAAAGAGAAAATGAGTCCAGCTATGGGTTTATTGTATTAAGTCCTGCAGACTTACTAGATGTTTTCTTGCCAGTCCCTTATGGCAGAGTGAGTACTTCAACTTCCCTGGGCACCTGGCTCCCTGAGCAAAAGATTTTGTCTTTGCAAACTAAAATGCAGATCCCCCACCCTTCACTATGTGTGTGCAGGGAGTACACAGACAGGCTACTAACACTTGTAGCCATAAATAATGTAAAAAACTAGCTTTTAAAAACCGCAGGTTAAAGGATGAGGGCTGCCATGACGCACACAGAGAGGTTGAGATCAGAGAAGCAGCTAAAAGGGGTTGGGAGAAACAATGAATCCACTTGTTCTGAGTCATATTTATGAGTGCTGCATTGCACCTAAAGTTCATATTTTATTGGCTGGGCTGTGGGGTTTCCCCATTTGCTCATCTCTTAAAATAACACCCCTGTTTAAAATTTCCTATAAAACACAGAAATGCTACAGCAGGCAGAATATGTCAACCCTGACAACTACATTATTCAAGTTTGTGGGTGGGGCACACCAAGCAGGAACTGGTTTGTGTTTTGTATTGAATTATGAATTCGTTTCTATTAAAAAAATGACAGTAAAACAAGTAGGAAAGAGAAGATTTTACAGCTCATTTCTCCACTCAGAAGCTTCCCACTACTGTTGAGAGATGCTCCAAAAGGTAGATCTAAACATTTAGATTCCGACTCTTTTTGAGCAAATGCTCCAGTGAAATAGATTGAGAACTTGGTTTTATCTACTACTACTATGCAACTCAATGGCTTTTGTCATACCTTACCAGAATGTTGGTTTACTTTATTTTTTTTTTTAACTCTGTAATTCAGGGCAAACTGAGATAACAATTATTAATGAGTCAGAGCCTGTAAAACTAATCAGGACAACTGGTGCTGGTGCGTATCCATAGCTGACAACTAATTGCTTTGCAGAAGCAAAATTCTACCTAAATCTCTTTTTTGGAGGAGGATCAGGAGGAGGTAGGAATTTGAATAGTTGAAATTTCTGTTAGGTTTATCTTTGACTTAGCAATATTACCCATTCAGACCTCATGAGAACCTAAGGATCTTTTCCATCCTCAATGATTCTCTGATTCTATCCTTTCGTAGATTCTGTCTATTAAATAAAATCATTGTTGCTCTAATTCTCATTTATTTGACCATAGTCAGATTAATGAAGCTATATTAATTTTATCTGGAAAAGCTGTATCCATAATCCAGAGTAACTGTAAATTGATATAAATTTCTTTAGGCCTATCCATTTAAAACACCCCTTCTTTTTTCTTAAAAGTGAGAGGGAAATATGGGTGGGGCATTCATCTATAACATACTTGAAAATAAGTTCAAAAAGATACTGTGTTTGACTTTTACCATATGGATGGCATCAGTTTTGGAGGTGGAAGTGTTATATTGTCTTGGCAGATTTGTGAGGCTGATTTTGGACCAGTGGATGGATGGCACCTGATGGCACCTAGTGCATGAAGCCATAGGATTCTAGTGGTATGGTTTGTAAAAATGTCAGCTGAGAAATTAAAAGAATGCTCAAACAGTAACATGGCTGATGGAGCCATGGCAGCAAAAGCAAGCCCAGCATACAATCCCATGACAGCTATAGTCTTCGTGATGATTTATGATGTCTGAGATCCAGCAGGAATATAGCTTTGGAAGGTTGTTCCTAAGGTTAGCTCAGCTGAAGTATCTGTCAGTAACTACAAGTCATAACATGCTAGTGATCCTGAAGGTTAATCTGCTATTCCTGACCAGGTTGTCTTGCTGCCTCATATGTTAAATGTGTGCCCGTGTTTTGCAGTGAGTCTTTCCCACCCCTAGATTAGCCTCAATGTGAAAGCTGGTGATTAAAATGTCTGAGCAGCCAGATAGGAAAGACCTGAAGAGTTTGGCCTTCCAGAATATTGGAATAGCTTTCCTCTTATGAAGCCTATTTTTATTCTGGCTTTGTGCTCTGTAAAATAACTCACTCCTAAGACCCTTGCAACACCTTGCATCTCCTCCCAGTGATCTCAATTGTTACTTTAGAAAGGGCTAAAAAACCTGACAACAAGTCTATTTACTGTTCATAAACCAGACACTTTTACAAAATAATGGAAAAGAAAAAGAAACTCTCGAATCAGAGCACCACAGCTGGGATGTGGGGTCCGGTGCAATGGAGGGATGGCGTCTGGGCTCGTTTAACTCATGTTCTCAGAATATAGATTTGTGCTTCTCTGAGGCATGTGTGCATGCATATCACTCTGTGTGTATGGCTTTGTGTATGTAGCATAGAAAACATGTAAATCTTTAGTTTTAGTCATTGGGATTTTTTCCCTCTTAAATCACAATATTCTTTCCCATCAATACCGTGTGGCTTTAGCAGCCCTGACCTTTCAAGCTGCCTGTTTGGGCCAGTGTTTATCAGATGACCGTTTGACCTCCTTGTTAATTGTACTTAATTACATCCTGTTGTAACATTTTGAAATAAGGAGCAGAGTTTATGGATCAGCCCCAAAAAGCTGAAGACTTAAACAGCAGCAGAATTCAGTGGTATGAGAAGCTGAGTAATCTCTAGTTAGGACAGTAAGAGCTGTGCCTTTCCAGTTCATTGCAAAATTGGTTCCTTAAACCATTCCTTTTTCTTTTAGGATTCTTGGCACTTCCAAGAATAAAATCAAACCTCTCTGATCTCACCATAGAGCTTTCTCCAGAGAGATCAAGGAAGGAGTGAGAGGCTCATCAACAGTACTACAGAGGCTGAAGTTCACATATGATGATATAAAAGAGACAAGACTCTGTTGCCACAAATTATATCTATTGGTTTCCAAAAGCTCAGAGGTCCCTATGCTTCTCTAGAATTGCATTTCCCATGAGCTTTTTGAGACCTGTGTAATCTTTGTTATGAGATTTTATGTGCTTTGATGAATTATGGACATATCTTAGGTTTTATTAATGAGCATCAATTATCCCCCATAGTTACCAAAAAAAAAGGAAAAAGGAAAAAAAAAATCAACATCCAGAAACAGATGCAGTTTTTGAAAATGGGTCCTCTGAAGGCTCAGAAAGCAACTTCAAACAGTTTTTATTTTATAGTGCTTGTATATAGCTGATAGCTTTTGAAACACATGAGTTTAAGCATATTGCTTTTCTTCTCACTAAGGATTTTATATATATATATATACATCCTCTACTGCTGTTGTTCTGTAGCTTGCTTTCCATAAACTTGATTTATAAGACTATAGTAAACTTAATTTCCTATGATAAAAAGAAACAAAAGGGAATGATAAACACCACATGAAAATCTAGACTCAAGACTTTAAAGATCACAAGGCTAAAGAATATGCCTTCAATTTTATTTTATTAAAACACTGATAGTCAGACTTACTGGAGAATGAAGTGCTATGAAGAATTGTCTGTAGTAGTAAACTACACAGAATTATGGAATTATTGGCAATGGCCAAACACCCAGCATGAGTCACATTCTAAATAAAATAGACAAGTTACTGCTGTGTTGTGAGATTCTAGGCTGGCACAGTACTATCCATGATTATCACTGTGAACTGAAAAATATTTTTGAGAAAGTTGGAAGCCTATGCTAAGTCTTAGAGGTAGTAAAGGATAAACCTACGTGTCAACTATACACAATTATATTTGCATAGTTAAATGTTTTTTACATATTAATTTAAGTTAGAAGTTTATATAACTAAAAATAAAATACAGAATTTGATGAACGTCATAGTAAGACATTGAAAACATCATGGTTAAATTCTCTTTGGAGTTAAGCAACAGTAAGTATAACTGAAATCATACAAACAAATATAACTACCAGGGAGGGCTGTTTTTATTTTCAGAATGTTGAGAGATATGTATAATGTGACAGATTATAGTATTATTTATCAAAGTAGTTTAAAATTGGGTATTATTTCAGAATACAGTACATTCCTTGTAATGATCCTTTATTAATGTCATCCTATAGATATTGGCTATGGGTCTTCAAAAAGTAAAACATTTTAAAAATTACTTAAACTACTAAATTAATAATGATGTTTACTGAGGCTATAGGTCATAATGAGATCTCTTTTTGAAGGAGATGAATTTTTATGTGTCTAAAAGTTTGTTCAATGACTCTGTGATAGAGAATGAGGAATCTTATTCTTACTTTACACACTGACACCAATCATTCCTTTTTGGGTTATTTTTTGAGTGGTGTGATGATTTTGTTCAGACAATTGCTGGATGAACAGTTCTGTCTGCTCAAAGTGTCATGTTTTTTATTTCTATTTTAGAAATTATACTCTTCCTTTTTAGGTCATTTTGAATCTTCTGAGGCCTGTAGACTTTGATTCTCCTCAAGACTCTCTGATTAAAGTAACCTACTGTGAGGGATCACCATCTATTGTCATGTTATATGGAGCTAATCCGAGCTCTTTCGCAGCAAAAATGTTTTTGTGGAGAGTACTTTTCCTCCTTCGCTCTCCTTTCCAGCAGTGAAAGTGTAATGCTTGATGGCTAACCCAGAGATTCTTTAATTCATTGACAGTTGGTTTCTGCTCTTGAAAGAGGCTTAAGCTGTTTATTAGCTTTGGTAAGTTTTAAGTTTCTTTCAGTCAAAAAAATTCTGGGTGTTTTTTTTTTCTTCTTGTTGAGGGGATTTATTCTATGTGAGGGTTATATATAGTTGAAATAATGTGTCTTTCCAAGAATATGCAATGATCAGATTAGTTTACTAGAGCTGCAGAGGAGAGGATGCGGTTTGAATCAGTATCATGAGCTGTTAAAATCACAGCCAGCTCCCAAACCGGCAGTTAAAACCTGCTTTCTGAAAGTGCCACTCCTCACCACTGTGGCCCAGTCACCTGGGTCTTCCTTCCCCATTTTCTTCCTGCATATGTCTGAGAAGGTCCATCCCTGCTGTGCTTCTGGACCTACAATTCTCTTTCTCAGCACCACTGCTTAGGGTTTCATAGGTGTGTCCCTGATGTTGGCCAGTAGTGGTCATCTACAGGGCAGACTTTCAAAATGAGTGTGTGAGATGGAATTCCAGTCTGAACTCTGAAATTATTTGAGCCATTTGGACATTTGAGCACATGGCCAGCTATTTTTCGAAAGTGCATTTAACAACTTATTTTTAATACATCATATGAGGATAATTTTTAATTTATTGTATGTAATATGACACTTTTCTACTCTCTAAATAAGACGTGCTTGAAGGTGTTCTTCCTCGTTGTTACATGTGGACTATTTCTTATGGAATGTTTGGTCACTATTAATGGGTCTAGGTAATATTAAAATACTCAATTATGTGCACAGGGTAAGCAGTAAACGGTCTCTATCCAGGCAATGTCCAGTTTGGCATGCAGACGTGACTTCTGCGGAAACTTTCCTGACAAATTTCATAGTGGGAAACGGATGGAGTTTGTTAGATTACATGTATGAGTAGTAAATGGTGGAGTGGCTTGCCACCTCTGGGTGGAAGTGAGCAGAGGGTTAACATGAGCAGGAACTAAGGAGATGTGGGAAGATAGAACAGGCTTTAATGTTTAGCTTTTACTCCCCTGCCAGTTGCCCTATGATGATATATGCCCTTTCACCCTCTTCAGAAGTTATGTTCTGTCTGTATACTTTTACAGTGTCAAAACAGTTATAACTTACACCTATTTTCTGACCGTTGGATCCCAGAGGTATAACTTCTGTTCTAGTCAGTTGCAGCTGAACCCAAGAGGGATCTTTTTTTCTATCATTTGTTAACCTTGAGGTTGTGTTGATCTGACATCCTGACTTTTGCACACAGTTAGAAACCTGGGAATAATTGTTAGTTTTCTTTGTGATGGTCTGTGATTAGAGAAAAACAAAATTAAATAAGAAAAAAAAAAGTCTATTGACAGATTTGTCTTTGCCAAACATCAAGCAAAATAGACATCACTGAAAATCCAGACAGAATTAAAAAACTCAGCCATAGTGGTGTAAAGATTAGCTAATTTATCTATGCATTAGCTCAGAGCTACATAATACAGTGATCTTTTGTCTGATCTGTTCTATCCCTTAAAAAAAAAATGACTTATGAACATGAACACAACAAAAAAATCTATTATATCTGTATTTTTAATATAGATATTTGTGATTGGAGTACTTTTGTGATGCAGTGCAAGTTGAAACAATGAAGAACTCACAGAGTCCTTTCATGAAAATGAAATAGCGAAGAATCACTTTGTTAACTAATTTTTATATTAGATTGTGATAATACCCAGGCTTAGATGCTTATAGTTCTGTTCACATCCAAAACTCAATCTCTTTATTCTGGTTATTTACTCCTGCTCTTGCATTGGCCAGGATCAAAACAGTGTAAGAAGTGCGGGGCGTTGCTTTTTCACTTATTATGTATCAACTGAAAGCCTTCCCGAATTTAATTATTATTGGAGCAGCTTGCTATTGCATAGCACTTGTTTCAACTTGTTGAGCAAGTGAAACACATTTGACTTGGAAGAAGAGCAAACTGAATGAAAAACACATTTACCAATGAAATTTTTACAACAAAGCATTGGCTATTGAGCGAAGACTAATAGCCTTAAAACAACTATTATGTCCCATATTTTAATGTGAAGTAACAAGAAGGCATCACAGGTAGTCTCACAGTGCAGAGAACACCTGGGAAATTCTGTGTGAGAAAGCAAAGCACAGTTTATGCCTCTTTGGCTAAGGCATTATTTTAGATCTGTCCTTAAAAAAATTCCTGGCAGGCACTGTTATACAGTTCATGGGAACGCTTTCCTGCTCGGGGTGAATGCTGAAGTCTTTTAAGTACTGAGCTCTAATTCTTAAAATAATGATTTTTTTAAAAAATCCTTTAATGTATTCACCTATATTCTTCCATGGTTTTATAACTTCCATTATTTGCCCACTTGCGTCTTAACACCAGTAAAGGTTGAATACCTTGTATGTATGTATGTTTTGTGGGGATTGGAAAGTAGAAATCAGATCATTAGTAGAAATTAGTCCACCTTAGCAATAATTTACTGTTTCAAACAATTTTGGCTTTTTCAAATCTATGCTTTGTTAATTGGTAAGGAACTATCAGATCTTATTGACTGCAACAACATGATGTAATGCTAAATGCTTGGGTAACACACATGAATATTATAACTTATTTTTTAATAGGATACTGAAGTACATTTCTTCTATGTGGGATAAAGAAAGAAAATGATATGTGCTTGGAAAAAGTCCAGGCAATTTTTTTCTTCTTTTTTTTTAAATGGTGGTTTTCCTTTCAGTTTTTGCTCTGGATTCTTGTTGCAGTTACTAAAGGTTTTATTCATTGAATTTATCTTGACTTGAATTACTAAGCAATTCATACAGCTCAGTAATTCTATGCAATTGTGGAAGGGGTGGTCTACTGTTAGAAGTCTGGATTGAATATACAATAGATGATTTTTCATTTATTGAAACTGCCACTAACTTGATAGTATTTCATCAAGTAATTTTCAAACTGTCCCTAATTTAGTTAAGCAAAATAGCCAAAAGTTGCTCATTGATGTCAGTAGCTGATATGAAAATGAAGAATTTAGTGAAATAACTCTCAATTTACAGCAGTGTGACTCGCTTCAGAATCTGACCTATCAAGTTTTCTGCTTTTTATTTTAATAAGATAGTATATTTTATGTGAAAGCAATTTACATCATTCTTTCAAAGCCACATCTTTAAATCTATAATTACTTTAAATACAACCAGTCTAATAATAATAAATACAGAGAAACTAAAATGTGCAGTACTGCAATAAAGCAATTCTTAAGAAAGAGAGCTGTTGTAATACAAAAAAAAAAAAGGGTAAAATTTTTGCAGACTTACCCTCCTAACTAAGCAAATTTCTCACTGATTGCGGAAATAGTTTTGCCTCATTTGAAAGGGGATCAGAACTTGAAGTAAGTTCCTGACAATGAGTTTTGTGTTTAAGATATGATATGTTTGTAATGTAATTTTGGGGAAACTTATTGCCAACCCCTGCCTACGTTTTTGACATACAGGATCACAGATGCATCGAATCATTTTGATTGGAATATACCTTTGCGTTCATGAAGTCTGACTGTTAACCTGGCTCTGCCAAGTCCACCACTAAGCCATATCCTTAAGCACCACATTACACATCTTTTAAATAACTCCAAGGATGGTGACTCCACCACCTCCCTGAGCACCTTATTCCAATGCTTGATAACTCTTTTGATGAAGAGATTTTTCCTAACATCCAACTTAAATCTCCTCTAGTGCAACTTGAGGCCATTTCCTCTTTTCCTATTTCTTATTACTTTGCAGATGACACCAACAACTGCCCCGCTGCAATCTCCACATCACCCACAAATTCTTCAGTGACTATGAGCAGCAGTTCCAGTAGCGCAGCTTCCCTAGTCTGCTCACTCACCAGCTGTGTCAGGAAGTTGTCTTACACACGTTCCAGGAACCTCCTGGACTCTTTTCATTCTGCTGTATTATATTTCCAGCAGACATCTGGTAAATTGAAGTTGTCTACAAAAACAAGGGCTGGCAATTGTGTGACAAGTGGAAACTTTTCACTATAAGCACAATGAACCATTGGAATAACCTCACCAGGGAAGTGATGGGTTCCCCAACATCAAACACTTTTAAGATTCTACTGCAAAGAGTGCTGGACCATCTTGTCTAGACTGTGATTTTGCCAAGAAAGGCTGGACAAGACAATCTTTGACATTTCTACCAACCTGATATTCCATGATTGTGTAATTCTCCCATCTGCTTATAGAATACATCATCTGCCTTTTCATCCTGGTTGGGTGATCAAAACAAGAGTCCTACTATATCTGCCTTGTTGACCTTCCGCCTGATCCTTACCCATAAATGCTCAACCCTGTCATCATTATCATTAAGCTCCACACAATCAAAACATTCATGGTAGTCTCCCATGATAATGAACCTTTTTTTTTTTTTTTTTTTTTTTTTTTTTTTTTTTTTTTTTAATTTTTTTTTTTTTTTCCTTCATAGAAGCTGTTTTTTGATGCAGGGCATAGGCTGGCTTAGCCTTGGCGACACCTTCAAGCTAGATGGAGCATCATCCTCATCACTGCTTGGTTCCACTTCCAGGACCTCATACCTATTATGTGAGGGGACCTGGGAAGGTGGGGAAATCACAGAGGAGATGTGTTTGTTGTGCTGGGTAGGAACTTGGTGCCATTTCCTGATGTCCCTTGAGTTGCTGTGTTCAGCCAGGCAGTGAGATGATAGGGAATCCCTCATGTCGTGCACCCTGTCTGCCTGTTGGACCTGCCCCAGGGAAGTTAGGGCACAATTCCAGCAGTCTGCTTGTCTCTCACACTCCTCAACCTAGTCATCTCTTTCCAGAGCTCTGTCACCAAGTGGAGGAGTTCCTCTACCTGCGTGCACCTCCCCAGGGGTGTTCACTGCCGCTGTCTGATACTGACATAAAGGTATGGCACACCCTGCAGCCTCAGTGACAATGTGTGCTGGAGCTCTGTCTGGCCAGCTTCATCAATTGTGGTGGGTGCAAAACCTAAAGAGGTGATGGCTTTCTTCCAGAGCCTTATAAGCCTGCTCTTGGGCTTTGAGTATGGACTAATTTGTTTTGATTGAAGATGAGTTCCCAAAAGATCTCAGTTTGGAAGGTAAATTCTGAACATCCTTGAGACACATAGACAGGCATTACTGAGGCCTGTGCAATGTATTTTCTCACCTCAGTCTAGGGAGAGAGATGGGGAGTGAAAGGAAGGATTTTAAAGCCTAAATCACCCACTTTCCCTTACTACTAGCTATAGAATATGCACGGGTTCACCAGTCCTCCTGCACTCTGCTGATTAAAATGGATAAAAAGAAATGCAGAAAATTTGGTACTAAAAGGAGAACAAACAAGGGAACTTGTGATTCTGAAGTTTTGTATTTGAAACACTGAACTGAATGATTATCTACTAACCATCTAAAGTAAAATTAATTAAAAAATCAGACATGGGAAAAAAACCTTATTTAATTCTCATTTTGACCACCAAACCTTGCATTTCTTTCATGCAGTGGTCCAGGATGTCCCAGTGCTGGGCTACACAGCATCCTGGCAGTTAGGATATGGTCACTGAAAGCAGCTGATAGGGATCGAAATGCCCTCTGACTAAGCATAGGCTATCTCTTAGTCCTATTCTCTGGGGCTGCAGATGACTAAAGGGGAATCATAGATAAACTCATCTGTTGTTCTTACTGGCTGGTGCAAGACAATTGACCTTTAACAAACTTGTGTGTCTCTCCACTGTCTGTATCTGGCAGCTGACTGGTGTCTGAAACAATCTTTTGAGGACAGGTGACTGTTTTTATCAATTTAAATGTCTAACTCAAAATAGATTTTCTGAGTCCAGATTAGGATTCTTACCATTCTGTAAAACAGATTAAATCTACTAAAGAAGTAGTGCTTAGACAAATAGCTACATTGTTTTGATCTTTTTTAGTAATTAGTTCAGGAAAAGTGTTTTTTCATCACATTTGGACTTTAAAAAATGCACTTGAGTTAAGGCCTTTGTTACAAGTCTGTAGTGCTCAGTCGAAAGACAGTGGCAGCCTAAAGGCTGACATTTACTTCAACAAACTTTGAATTAGATGTTGCATTTTTAGGACTTTCAGAGTAAGAACATGAAAGATGCACTTGCTGAGATAAAATTAATCTAAGTTTCTAAAGTTAATGTTAGTTTCCTGTGGTGTAAAAGCTTAAGTAAAGTTATGAAGATTGAATATGTATACTTTAAAATCTGTCATCTGGTCTCCAACTGAGAATGATGCTTTGATGACTGTGCTTCTTAACTTCTCTGTGCTTCATTAAACTATTTGCACCTAGCATAGCTGTTTTTCTAAAAAAAATTCTTTTCTCCTATCCATATGCATTGCAAAACATTCATTGCCTTATTTTGTAAAAAGTGAGTCACTTTAAATAGTTGAATCATGGAAGAGAAAACACAAGTTTCCAGAATTTGAACCGTTGGAGGGAAGAGTAAGAATGAGCTAAGCAGCCGTTTGATGTCTGCCTTTTCACAGTAGCACAATAGGTAATTCCTAGGCCTGTGACCTTTTAGTGTCCTGTAACAGAGTACTTGCATTAATCTGTTGCTTATCTGTCACCTACCACATTTGATATTTCCAGCCTCTGCTTTCAATTACCAGTCATTAGAGGCAGCACCGAGTAATTTCAGGAGAAAAGGGCTGGAACCTTTGACCTGTTTTTGTCAGATAACCACAAGTGTTCACTGCAGATAAACTATCATTTCATTATATTCAAGATGTAAACTAGCATCGTTTGTAGTGTATCAGCTTACTGTAACCTTTATCACCTTAAGTGATTAAAACTGACCGGTTTACTTAGTACTTGTACAAAGAATTCAGAGTTAAACAGTGAAATTCAGGGAGATTAGCGTAAATGGCCCCTTATAGTTACATGGGGTCTGTAAGAACCTCCGTTTTGCCTTGGCATATATATTTAGTAGTTAAACAGTGACGTGAAGCTGATTAATGAGGCTACACTATTTGTGAATCCCACTGGGACCCTGGGATCTTACATTGTACAATCAGCTTATTACAACATATCTTTGGTTTGTTCCCTGGTTTCCCAAAGAAGCTTTCACTTTCCCTGCATGTCACAACATACCGACCTCTTCAGGAAAGCAAAGCTTATGTCAGTGGGGAGCTAACCACTAATGAAAGAGCATCTAATGCACTATGACCTAAATTAATTGCTAGCACTTTTTACTTTTTTAAAGCTCAGGCAACAGTTAATTAGACATTTCTAGCTGAAGTGGTAAAATGCTGATTACTTATTATATTGTCCAACCATTTATGTACTTTGTAGGTTTTGGATTTTTTCTCCAGAAGTTGGAACTTCATTAATATTTGTTAATGAAAATTAGTGCACAATATTTTCTCTTGGTGTAAAAGATGACCTCTTTCCCAAGATATCTTTTTGGTGTAAGAGATGTGGAGGTGCTGGAGCAAGTGCAGAGGAGGGCAATGAAGCTGATGAAGGGTCTGGAGAATAAATCGTATGAGGAGTGACTGAATGAGCTGGGGCTGTTTAGTTTGAAAAGGAGGAAGCTGAGTGGAGTTCTCTTTGCTCTCTACAACTACCTGAAAGGATGCTGTGGAGAGGTTGGTGCTGGTCTCTTCTCATAGGTAATTAGTGGTAGAACAAGAGGGACTGGCCTCAAGCTGCAACTGGGTAGATTTAGACTGGATATTAGGGAAAAAAAAATCATGGAAAGAGTGGTCAGACGTTGGAATGGCCTGCCCAGGGAGGTGGTTGAGTCATCAAGCCTGGATGTGTTTAAAGGTCGTTTGGACGTGGTGCTTGGGGATATGGTTTAGGAGTGAACCTTGTAGAATAGGGTTATTGGTTGCACTTGTGTTCCTGAGGGTCTTTTCCAACCTGAATATTTCTATGATTCTGTGATTCTTCTTACAGTTGGGCTTAGTGTTAATACGGTATGACTATTTCACCAGTTTGCCACACAGGTGGAAAATTTCATTCTTTCCCATTTTACACATAGGTGTCTGTGTTATTCCCCTGAGCCATGACTTGTCTGATGTAACCATAGTGCCAAATACATTATTTTCAGGCGATATAAAAATAACATTAAAAAAAATTGATGTTAAGAATCCTGATCAATGAAAGCAAATGAAAATTGTTGTTGTAATTAGCATTATCCCTCATATTCTAGTTACTTTTACTTAGAAAAATCATATGCCTTCAATGGTTAAAAAAGAACTTCCTAATTTTCTGATCAACCCATTTTTAGATGCTGTGATCGATACCACAGAGAAGCATTCTGACAGATGAACTGAGCAGAGCTGGAATGACATGAGAATGCTGTGGAAGAACTAAATACTTAAAAATCTTAACCTGTATTTTTCATACTTCTATTGTTGAAAATCTTTCACATGTGAAGTAAAAATATTGGATACATGGTACTCCCCTAAACTTCATGCAGGACAAAGGACCTGAGAGATACCCTCCTGAGCATTCATTGTCTGCCCTGACAAAGCATTTTATTAGATGCAGAAGAGATCGAGATTTGTGTATTATTTTCAATATTAAAATATTCAGCATAATTAAATAACACTTCGCTTTCCTAACTTGGCTATCATTTTAGCCATTAGTCACTACTGCAATATCTCCATCACTGCTTTTTTTCCACAGCCTGCCATATAATGCAAGATCTAAGCTTATCTAAATTTGTAAACATTTTTTAATGTTTGGAACACTGGCTGACAATTAGAGAAGCTGGCTTCATGGCAGACAGTGGGACCTTCCTGGACTCAAAGTTTTTCACAGTGTTCAGTGCCTGTTTCCTACAATCCTTCATATCTGCAGGCTGTTGCTGCTCCCATGTCCTTCCTGACTGTAAATGCTGTCTTGGCCTGAGGAAATTCTGAACTTGCGTTCCTTCCAGATGACAGTGCTGTCTCTTCTTTGGGTACATGGAAACACAGATAAGTACTATCTGTGTGAGCTGTAATAATTAATTTTAGGCCCATCAGGAAGCAGCTATTGTTATTCTTTCAGCAGATGTGAGTAGTTCTGAGACAACCTCACCAATGCTATCGCAGGGTATTGCAGAGGTTTCTGTCCAAACTATAACCTATATGGAGACAACTGCTGTTTCCAAACTAATGTTACTAATTTGAAGGTAAGCATACAAAACTAGTAAAGAAAGTAAACCTCAAACCCAGATAAAAAAGAAACAGGCCAAGAATACTGTCGTTTTGATCTTTTTTTTCAGTGTTTTTGTTCTCCAGTGCTTGCTCATGATGAGTAGTCCTTAGTTACCCGTGCATGTTAGTAAATACTTGTCGAATAAATACTAACCAGAAATATCAGATAAGGTTGCCTTAAGTCTGTCTTTAATATATTTTCATTTGAAGGTTATTGACATATGTGCTTCATGTCAGGTTTGAAATGCTCAGTTATAACCTTAGAAACTTGCAGCAGACACTACAGTAGGAAAAAAAAATCCTCTCTGGTTGAGTGCATTTGCATATGCTAATCTCTGCCAAGTTCTCTCTAAAATGAATGGCTTTACATGGGCATTAAAAAAAAACAAAAACCAACAAAACAAGCAACCTCCAAACCTCAACTCAGATCTCCATATATACCTTACAGTTTAGAAATGGGCAGTGGAGCTGCTAAATAGACTGTATCCTGTTTTTCTTCAGTAGCAGCCCATTTGTCTTCAGGTACTGAGCAGCCAGCTCACGTGTTTCTACCTCTTTTCTGCTTTACTTTTTTTACATGGTGTATGATGGTAAACCCATGTAAGCTAAATATGCACTTGAGCCACATAAACCTCACAGTTAGCAGACAATTTTCCTTTTGTCAGCCAGGAGAAAGCTCATTTTAACTGAAGATAAAGTGTTCTCATATCCCACGTTTTATTTTTGGTGGTTTTAAGGCAACATAGATATGTATGTTTTAAAATAATATATACTACCCTTGAAAACAAGTGTAGTTTACATTTTTGAAAGCTTGAAGGGGAAGTACACAGTAAGGGACTACCTTCATGGCTGTAGATGACTTTACTAGTAACTACTGCTCTGAAAAGAATGTAAATACTTTTTCTGTAACATTTCTTACTTACTGTGTCTGTAACCCTTACATGGCAAGCCCAAAATATTTTTTTTTTGTCTTTTAGTCCATTTCTATTTTGCAAGACCACATATACATTCTAATACACATATGCAGGTTTATATATAAATATACATATTTATACACACAAACAAATACACATTGTGTATGTAGACAAAATTACTTGGGTGTACACATATACAAGAGCATATAATATAAAAGCATATACTATATATGTATAAATATACATATATAGTAGTAACATACACATTTTATGTAACTTTTAGTAATCTAAATATGTGGGTTTTGGAACTGACATTGTTCCTCCCTGAGACTGAGGACAGTTAATGCTAAAACACAATAAAAGAGAGGGGTTATAGGAGGGAGCACTTAGTGTAATTGGGTGCAGTTGTAAATGTTTATCTGGTTATTCAAAACAAATCCCAGCTCTGAGTATTTTAGGCTTTGTGCACCATCAGTAAAACAGCAGCATCTATCTTACGAGGCAGGTAGAACTTCTCTGGAAGTGAGAAGTTCTCTTTTCTCGTAGGGCACAGCTTTTCCATGGGTCAGAGATACGATGCACTCCATGGCAGTGGAAATCATGGATAATTTTCCTTTCCATATCCATAAAATATGAAGAATTAATTCAGTAAGATGGTCACTGGCCACTGCCATTTCAATTGCAAAAGACACTCCTAACTCAGGGTCAGAACTGCACCAGGCAGTGGAATCAGTACCAAATAATTTGTAAACTAAAACAAACAAAATCCTCAGTTTACTCCCCCTGAAAATCCTGTGCAATCCTGAGTTAAGCAATGATGAGGATAACTTTTTTATCTTAAATTGTGGTATGTTGGAAGCAGTGAGAGCTGCACCTGGCCACCCACAGCAGGTCTGAGGGGCCTCCTCAAGAGAGGAGCGCAGTCCCTTTGCTGCCAGGGTGTCAGAATTACTCAGCCCTGACTCACAGCTCTGTCTTCCGATTACTGACAGCATGATGCTTATGCCATTAGAATATAATGTGTTAATTTATATGATGTAGCTGCTTCTTAAATATAAAGTTGTCACAGTGTACTTTAATACCACTTCAGAATTTATTATATTAAGTAGAAACTAGCAACATCCCTCTCACCTACCTGGTTATTAGTGGCAATTAGAATTTTCCAAAGTCATCCATGACTCTGACATTACTACTGTGATGCTTGTGACTCCACTGAAGTCCTGAATCCTTTCACAGCTTTTAGTTTGTCCGTGTTTCCAGTTACTTTACAACATGCCTCCTTTCAGCTTTTTTAAAATATTCTTTTCTCTGCAGCCTCTGGAATTTGTATAAAAGCCACTGAGTTGTTTTTTTCTTTTGAACTGAAGACACTCGGCTGGTGGAATTTCTTTTAACTGGAAGTATGTCTGGGCTTGTGGTTTTATCATTTGCACAGTTTTATATTGTCCTGTTTGTTTACTCCCAAGCACAGGGAACACTCCATTAATCATGGGAAATGGACATTCATTTCACCTCCTTAATTCACATTCAACTCTCGTTTTCACAGTTGAAAGGGACAAGGACTTTTCCCACCAGCGAAGGCACTACAAAGAGTTTCGCTTTGACCTTACTCAGATCCCGCATGGAGAGGCAGTGACGGCAGCTGAATTCCGGATATACAAAGATCGAAGCAACAGCCGTTTTGAGAATGAAACCATTCAGATTAGTATATATCAGATCATCAAGGAGTATCCAAACAGGTACCTTGTTGGCATGGATGTTGAATAACATCTTGTGTTTCTATCTTAAGTAAGGAGACAATCATAAGCGTGGCCTTGGCAAGGCATCATTGCTATCACTGGCTTCTGTGGTATTAATTCCTAGGGACTAAGCAAGAATAAAATTTATCTTCATTGTAATTTATTCCAGGTTAATGGAGAGTTAAATGCCCAATTTAATCAAATAATCTGCCCATGCACAAAGGGGGTGAGGGTTTGTGTTCTCAGTGAGCAATTGATAGAGTTATGTGCACAATCTAATCATATGGGTTTGGGAAATGCACTGTTTGCTGACACTGAGGTACTACAAGCCAAGATTCACTTAGATCCTTAAAGGCAGATAGATTGTTTGATCTTGTTTACTTTTGAAGGAGCATGGCTTGTTTGCATATGTTTTTGTACTCTGCAGAATGCGATTGAAAGATAGTCATGCACTAACTCTAAGAAGACATATGCACACTACATGCACACTGATGCTCACTACAACTGAAAATTGAAATAAATCATAGAATTATATTTGGGCTGGAAAAGTTCATTGAGCCTAGCTGCAAGCCTAACACTGACACGTCCACCACTAAATCTTTGAATGAATTTGCAGAGTTGTGTGTGTGACACATTTCCAAGACCTGAATAAACAACTGTGTTTCACCAGGCAAAGTAGCTAAATTCCTGAAAATTCCCTCTGAAAACTAAGAGCACTTCCAAGATGCTTCTTTAACCCCAACATTGGTGTTTTAAATTAAATTAGCTTATATTTTTTCTCACAAAATGTGGGGGAGAAGATTTGTTTTAAGATAAAAACCTCTTCCTGGTCTTGGAACAGATAAAACATTTCTATTCTGGGGTTTGTTTATCAAAAGCAAAGAAAATGACAGCACAAACTTTCAGAGTATTCTGGAAGAAAAAAAAAAACAACCCAACAAACCAAAAAACAAAGCCTCATCACCTTTTAGCTCAAAGACTAGGCCAGAGTTCAAATCTCTTTTCTGCCCACAGAAGCTTGAGCTTGGACCTTCCAGGTGATATCTCTGAATATCAAGTTATAAATGTCTGTGACTATAAACAGGGAATCATTTTATGTCAATGGAGCAGAATTAACAGGATGCAAAGCACTCATCCTTCCAGAATACCTCCTGCTTTCTTAGTACATTTAGGGATGAACAAAATACTGTGGGACTTTTATGTTTACCTTTCTCTTCAACTTGCAAAAATTCTTTTGACATAGGGTCCAAAAGAAACTTCTTGGAGGAAGTAATGAAACATGAAAGAATAAAATAGATCTTTTTAAGAAGCACAGGTCAAGTCTAGGGTGATAAATGTTCCTCACCTGAAAACTCAACAGATTTTTTTTTTTTTTTTTTTGAGAACTAATGAGAAAAGTTAGTTTTTCTAGTCTATTTGATGTTTGGGGTTTTAATGTTTGTTTATTGTTGGCTTCTTTAAAGAAAAAAATCTTTTCCCAGTACGTGATTTCTATTCTATTTTAGAGAAACCAAGAGTGCTTAATCCTCTGAGGCAAGGTCATAATTTAGTATTATCAGGCTTATTAAAATAAAAAACTCTCTGTGAAACCATTAAAGAATGCTTTTGGTTTCTTTCAATACATAAACATAAACTTATAGATTCTTTGTATTTCCATTTAAAGCCATAGAAGCCCCATGTCTAATGGAAGCGTGGAGCTGGAAATGCACCTGGTGCATAAGCAACTGCTTACCATCCATTTGATTTCAGCAGCATAACTACAGAAGCCTTCTTTCTGTTTTTGATTTTGCCAATCCTTACCGATGTATGGAGTACCTAGAGGCAAATGTCTCAGCAGGACAGGATAGGAAAAAACCATAAGTTCTCCATTTCTCCATTCCTCTCCACTCTTCTTTGCTCTGAATAGGAAACATGAGTGTCTGACAGAGTTCTGCCATCATAAATGCAGTTCTGCTATGCTTTCTGGTAAGGAGAGGTCAGGGTTTAGGGTTTCTAAGTTGGAGACTAAGTAGTCTCAGACAGCTTTCTGTCTCTGTGGCAAAGGCAACCGAAATGTGTGTGTATTGAATTCGAATGGAGTTTACTGAAATTACAGTCTTTGGGACTGAGGTTTTCTGTTTGTTCTACGGAAGTGCGTATAGCACGGCCCATGGCAAGGCAAACTTTCCTGCACAGCCCTGGCAATGTACTCCTACCCAGAGCTTTTCTCATGACAAAAGTAATATAGTCCAACAGGCCAAATCCTCATTCATGATCTGGTGGCAGCTAGCCACTAATTTAACTAAACCCCAAGGATTTTTCCCACATTAGGGAATCCTCAAGTGGCATTAAGATACTAAAGCAGCTTTCTGGAATGAGGCGAGAGGTGAAACAGTGTTACAGGGATGGCCTATTACATAGTAACTGTGATTTGATCTGGTCGAAAACTTTGCTGTTTTTCAAGGAACGTATAGATGCTTTATTCCACCTTAACTTCCTTAAGTGGCCCAGGAGATGGCAAACTTCTCAGATGTTCTGTCCACAGCCTCTTTGCTGAAATTCTTGACTATGGTAGCATTTGTGCTGTAGACAACTGGCCATTTGGGACCAGGCTGAGATCACTAAACTCAAACAGCTTCCTTAATGGTAAAGCCAATCAGCTGTACTCTGCCCGAATGTGTTCACTGCTGCATTTCAGGCTATTTATGACACAATGACATACTATTTTATTATGCATTATGGGTTATTTTTAAAACAGAATAATTTTTAAAAAATTAGAGCCAAAATTTGCAACTGTTTTTCATTTTAAGCATTTTTTTTTTCCTTTTCACAGAATAAAGGAAAAATTTTAAATTAAAAATGTCCAAAAATGTGATTAGAATTACGGGTGAAAGACATCATCTAATATGGGAATCTCAGCGCTCTCACTGTCTTCTCAGGGATCAGATACTCAACCTATCTTTGTATAAGTTGATTTTTTTTTCCTCTGACGAATGCTTTGAATTTCTATAGTAAATTGCTGTTATGTGGGTTAAATCATTAGCTTTGGTCCAGAGATATTTTCTGTATTCTGCTGTGCTTTCTCAAGAGCCAGTACCAGTTTTCTCTAAATACAATTAAATTTTGGTTCATTTGCTGACCTGATGGGTAAGAATGATCTCTCTCTTTGAGTCTATCACCTTAGCCAGATCACTATGCTCACATGAAGGTAGACAGGAAGACTGAGGTATTAATGGCAAAGACACTTTGGTGTTAGTTTCTGCTGCAGTACAAAGTCACATAGTGTAGAGATACACAGGGGAAATTTGTGCTTTATAGAGATTTCTGGACAATGCTATTAGCAGTGCCCTATTCTGATTTAGCATATGAGACATTATATACCCTGGCTTTAGTGAACATTTTGTATTGGTCTCAGCAAAGTTTGGAGTTGAAAGAATCTGCATTGGGAAACAATTATTATATTCTATGAGGAGACAAGACAAATGTGAAATAATAACACTGCAATATTGTAATAGTTTATATTTAAAACAATTTTAGATTTTTTGTTAAACCTGTTGAATGATACAATATGTATTTCTAAATAAAAATCTTAAGACATTCAAAATGAAACCTTTCAGCTTCAAAGTTCTGATAAAACTGCTTATTAGAGAAAAAAGTTGGCATTTAAGACTCCAGAGAGTACTATTTATGAGCTTGTGGTACATTGTTAATTTGTTCAGTGCTAGCATAGTAGGTCAGGCTCTTTTAAATTGTATGATTGTTTTCATGTTAACTCCAGAGGGAGAATGTATGTTTTCTCCTTGTGTGGTCACTGGAACAGTCATACTAGAATGGAAGTGATAAGAGCCCAGCAAAAGATTATCTCATAACAGAAGAGAGATGACTTGAAAAAAAGCACTTTCAAAGTTTTGTCTTTTCCCTTCCCTTCCCTTCCCCCTTTTTAACTTCCAAGGTCTTGAATTAGATGCTGCAGATATTTCTCATATTTAAGGAAGTAAGCATGTTTTTCATAGCTTGTTTAGTCTTATTTCTCTGAGTTTTGACCAATCACAGTTTCAAGAGCTAAACAAGTTGTCTTTTTTTTTAGTATCAGATCTTCTAGATGCATTTAAAATGTGTAGTCTAGATAAGACATTAACACCCTATGATGTCATTGCAATTAAGCAACATAAGAAAACAGTGACAGGACCATCATAAATCTACTTTTTATACACAAAGCTGTTTATTTCTGTTTTACTCCTTTAAGCATATATTCATGCTGTCTGTGAGGTTAACAGTATGACTGTGCAATCAAACCCTGTCTTTAGTCGATTTGGATAGTCAAAACTTAGAAAAAAACATTGTCTGTTTTGATTATTATTGTTTGATTATATTGTTTTGATTACTATCTATGTCAGAAAAAAATGGTTTCTATAACTATAGATTTAAGTTTGAAAGGCTGAATGGTGAAACCAGTTTTCAATAACATATGCTGCTTTGTAGAAGCATGTAAAAGAAAACTGATGAGAGTTAAATATCCTGGCTTTAGTGTCATTGTATTAAATTATTTGTCATACAGATGTGATTCAGGAACCAATTGTGTCAGGACATATGTGAAAACAGAACAAATAAACAACCCATGCTAAACATTTTGTAACACAATTATACTAACTCTCTTGAGCAGCCCTTCTGAATTACTGAAAGATTTCATGGGAACAAATTTGAGAATATACCAGGGAACGGAGGGTTAAAATGTAATAACTGCATTAATGAATACATAGATAAATTCTACTTTGATATAGAAACTTATTTTCTAAACATCTGTACTAATAAAAAACTGCATGAACTGCCATCTACTCATGTTTTGTCATATGATATAGCTGCTGTCATATGTTATTAATAACAGATTTTTTTAGCAACAGTATGCCTTTGAGTTTTTGTTGAAATTGGAACATGATTTTGACATTTTTTGTCTTTTACACTGAATGGTTTATAAAAATTTATCTTCCTGAGACAGTCTAGTGCTGAAAGATGAATCCTTTATACAAAGCCTCAGTTATATATTTTGTGTATTTATATGAGGAAGCTGAACTTTTTCTCTTTCCTTAGAGCTGTAGTTTTTAGACTCCAGGAAGTTATTGTCAGCAAGGAAATTAAGGTAAAAAAAAAAAAAAATTGAATGCCTTAACTCTCTATTTTCTTTAACTTAGGGATGCAGACTTGTTCCTACTAGACACAAGAAAGGCTCAAGCTTCTGAAGTAGGCTGGTTTGTGTTTGACATTACTGTGACCAGCAATCACTGGGTGATTAATCCACAGAACAATCTGGGCTTGCAACTCTGTGCTGAAACTGGGGACGGTAAGATCGTAACTGTAGTTCATAATGCTGTATATGCTCTTGTCACCTCTTCCTAAGAATCTGCTCTGGGAGGATGTTTTTTTAACTTGATTGGGTGACAACTCAGACTTTATAAGCAAAGAACACAAGTCTTATGTTGCTGTAGCTACAGTCTGCAAACTCTGTATTATTCTTAAATCCATAGAATGTGGTCATTATAAAGGTGACGGAATCAAGTGAAATAAAATTAAGTTTTGTATAAACACTTCTACATACAAAATAAAGTTCCATTTTAATATTCTTCCACTGATGATTATGTCCAGGAAACCTATGAATATTTGTGGATTGCTTTAGGAAGTTTCATGGAGAAGGATATAAAAAATCCTCAGGACAGTTTAGGAGGTGTCTCATAGCCACCAATACTGATACTGGAGAAAGGTTAACAATAGAATAATATTTTCCAGAATTAAAAAGAAAAGGAAAAAAAAAAAAAGGTTTGGTTCATTTTCTGTTGTTTGGTTTTGATTTGTTTTGTTTTTTTAATCTTCCAATGTGTTAATAATTTGAAATCTCAAAAACCTTACTTAGCTGAAAATGAGAGAGAGCAAACAGCGCAAACTTTAGTGCAAAACAGTCTACTACATTCTTCACAGTTATACTCTTCATTAAAAAGTGAAAATGCATCTCAATGGAAAAGAATAGTTTTAGAAAAAATATTATCTACTTAGACTTTAGAAACTAGTAAAAAGAGACTTATATACTGTTTTCTTTCTTTGATGGTTCACTCAATCCATGCTACTTTACAAGCAAACTTTCGGATTTAGCTCTTTATAGTCATGAAGCTTTTCATGTCAGGGGTCAAGAGATCTATGATGCCAGTTAATCTAAACCTTAGCTGACATAATGTTAATGAGTAGCAGAAGAAACCCTGGTATACGGATTAATTTTGTTTCTTCTTTCTTTTTTTCGGCTACATTTTCTCATTGTTTTTGATCTGAATTCTCCCTCAGGCTCAGCTGCACTGTGAACAAAGCCCCTCACACCTTTTCAGAAAGTGCTCTGGCTGCTGGAGAGTTATGCAAAAACTGTCATCTTTTAGGCATAATGCTTAAAAAGGGAAGTGCAGGCTTGAACAACAGCAGACAACCATTTCACCTAATATTGCCTAATACGGTCAGTGGAAAAGGGAGGTAGCAATGTGAAGCAGACTGTGTTGCTGCATTCAACCAGCCTTCAAAGGCATCACACCTGAATTTGGACTGATGGGGAGTGGCTGTTAGGCAGCCTGGTTTTGTGAGGCCATTTTAAAGCCCCTAAATGTCTGGAGAGGTGACAACTCCATCAGGCATCCAAATTAGGTGGACTGGCTTCTGGCCAGATTTCCTGCTCCAATATAAACTCCATCCTTGACTTTTTTTCCAGGAGATTCGAATACAGAAATTTTGGAAAATTATGTATCCATGAAAGGCATTCATTAAGAAACCCTGGAATCAGTGGTTTGTTTGTTCTAGCCTCAAAATTATACCCATTCAGTAAACAGCAAGGAAGCTTGTAAGGATAAAAGGAAACTTTTAGGTTAATACACTCAAGAAATTGTAAAATAATAGTTTGTTTAAACATTTCCCCAGTCCTAGTTCCGAGATCAGAAAGGTAACAGATAATTTTTATTTTAAATTCCAAAGCCACAAGCAGATTTACTTCTGCACCTTGCTTATTTGAATTTCTCAACACAGCTGCTTGAGTGAAGAGGGGAATCCCGTCTTCCCTCACTTTCTTTTCCCTTTTCAGTTTATTCATGCAAGAAGAATGCCCTTCTAGGGACTGAAGTTTTCAAAACTGCAGGGAAGACCTGTGCCATACCACTTCATCTTAGTGTAAGGAAAATCATCCTTTCGTGCTCTTACAATTTTGCTCTTAAGGCTTTGATTATTTTTATTGGGTTGCTGTTACTTCTGGAAGCTATTAGAAACCCCAGCAGTTGAATGACACGTTTGTGTACAGATGGAACATGAATTTTAATACATGACTCAGTATGCAGTGGACTCGGTTTGTAACCCAGAGAACCCCACCCACCATCCCTCTAACTAATTTTCTATGAAAGCTCAGAGACTGGTTCAAATCAGCTGAAAAAGCTTCCCTTGACTCAAGTGAATTTCAGGTTGTGCAGGTCTGAAGCACATTTCTTCATGCCTTCAGCTGTCCATTGTTTATGTGGGGTAGAACAGTACTGCCCCCATAACTGGAGACACATGATACAACCTGATCTTTCTATTTGGACAGACCATTAAGCTAAATGGGATCCTGTTAAGTCGGAGGATCTATTTGAGGTATTCAGATGCTGCACAGGGGCCCTCAATAATCAACTCAGTAAATACATACTAATCTTTAGATTAGTATCTAAATTAGAATCTAGTATCTAGTATTAGAATCTTTACCTTTAAAATTGGGTGCTAACAATGACTGAGACACTGAGGTGCATCTGTATTGTTATCATACCCAGTAAGAGTACACTTTCTTACTTCAGTGACTTTTGAGGCAGCTACTCATGTACATATATTTCTTTGGTGATCCCTGAAGTTGTTGCATAAACAATGATAATGTCTACATGAAGAATAAAAAAAAAAATTCTAACTATAATAGTGTGATAAAAATAACTTTGGAAGAATGTCTGGTTGTTGTAATTTGTATTTTTCCCCCTTTGAAAATGCTGAAAAAGTACAAAAAGCCACATGACACTGGAATGTATTTTCTTTTTTTCTTTAAGACAGTATTTGGTATCATATATCTCATTTTTGCGTGAAATGTAGATTTTTTTCTCTTAATGGGATGTTTTATTTAGAACAGCAAAAATAAAAGGTTTGCATGACACATATGGAAGCTGTCAACATATAATGCACTGTTTCCCTGGGGCTCTGGTAAATTAAGGATCAGGGTTTTTTTGATTCTCTTTTTTAATGTCTCCTTAACATTCTGCAGCATCTCCTTTTGGCCAGTTCCATCCTTTTGACACCAAAACTCTCCATGGTGTTTCAAATGAGAGGTGATCATTTTCACACTGGTGGCAGTGTGTGTTAGATGAATTACAGTATAAAATCAATGCAGATGCAGAAACAATTCAAAACGCTCCATGCCACACTTTTCTCGTATATATACACCACATGTCTCCTAAGACTTAAAACATGTTCCAGTGAATCAGCACATTTATATTAACATTTAACATCTTTATGATTGAAAGTTAGCAACAGTTTGAAGGTCACTTTTCCTGAAGGAGTGTAAATAGATGCAAGAATATTCCTTCTGCTGTTTATATCACTGCTGAAAGGAACCTAGTCTTGTCTACAGAAAATAGGAGAGGGCAATAATGTGCAATCATGACTGCTGATAAAACAGGACAGGATAAAACAGGTCTAAATACATAGCATTCAATACAACATTGTAGCAGCCCCCACAGCCATGTAGTTCTATGCCTTTTCTTGGATTACTACAGCTCTCAATATTTTCCATCTGCCTGTACATCAGAGGGGAAAAAAACAGCAGTGCTAACTTGAAATTCAAGTCCAAGCTAATTAAGGTGATTTTGTTACCAAATAGCCCTATGGAGTGTTTCTTCAAGTTTTCCTGCTGTTTGAGGTGGGCAGGCAGCAGAAATCCTCAGCTCCTTGATTCTGACTTTCACTTCAAGTTGTTGGGGTTTTTTTGTTTGTTTGTTTGTTTGTTTTTCCTCAGAGAAAAGGGAAACTTGAAAGAAACAGGCTCCTCAATTGAAGCTTGGACTAGCCAATTCTCTCTCCATCACAGATTTGGGTACACTGGAAAGGGGTTTGTCTCCTAATCCTATGTGCTGCAGGAAGTTTTGGTGAGGTCCTTCTCTCTTAGATTCTCCTTCTTTCAGCCTGGGCCTTCCAAGATTCCTTGCTCCAACAAAGGCTTCAGAGAGGCAGCATGGACAAATTCTTTAACTTACTTGCTGGATCGCTTTCAACCCATAAGAACCTGTGGCTGCACTCTGGCTTCTTCAGGTAGTTGGCTGCATACTTTATACTGGCCTCAGCCTCACCTTTACAACATTAAATGTTATCAGTCTCATCCTGAGGTGGGTCCCAGTCAACCTTGACAACTGGCTTACATGACCATGGTAGCTATCAGGTGCTCTGAAGGATGCTGCAGGGTTGTTACATTTGCAATTTTTTGTGGATCTGGTATTTACAAAGCAAAATATCAGAGGTGAGACCACCTTGATTAGTGCCCTTACAGAGAGGGAATTTAAGATATATTTATTTATATTGATATCTATATGGCCTACAACAGATCTGCCTGAATTCTGAGCCATGTGGAAGCCATATAGCCATGTTACCACAGCACTGAACCCAAGCTAATATATTGTGCCCCTCAGCAGGTTTTATTAGCTTGTGCTCAAGCACTGCTGAAGTACTACATGAATTCTAGTTCAGAGCTGATTTTAGCTGAAGTTAGACTAGTAAATTAAACATGCTCAGGAATACTGTGGTGTGAAACGAGCCAGAGAGATGGGTCTCTCTGTCTCCAAAACAGGGTGACCCCATGGCAGCTGCCTCTCTGGGAGAGGTCCCTGCTGCCCTGCCATGGGGTGCCAGGGACTCTCCACTGGAGCTAGCACAGGATGTGAGTGCACCAGGAGCACCCTCCTATCCTGAGCAGCATGTAAGATCCAGCTTCAGCATCTGGTAGTGCTTCTGGGCACTCTGATTTGAATGGGTAACTGAGTATTTTCTTGTGTCTGTTTGTAACAAATGATATGAATACACTCTGTTTATAAGGGTACACTTAATTTAAGCAGAAGAGTCAGAGAGATGAGAGGCACCTCTGCCCCCTCCTCTGCTACCACTGCATGTGCATGTTGGTCCTGGTTGTACAGCTGTGTAACATTCCCTACCTTGCTCCCCAGACAGATGAAGGATACATATGCTTCTCAGGAAGAGTATTTTAGGGATAGTGACATTTGTGTTCCATTTCATTCAGAAGGCCTTTATCCATTTTATTTTTTGGTGGACTACCATTTAATCTAATCTCTCCTTGTTTCATTGCCTACCTAAACACATTTTTATCTGCACAGCAAAGCTCTAGGACTTCCACAAACCATTCATAATACTCTTCAGTACATTAAATTGAAAGGATAAATCAAGTACTTAGAGAGCGTATGATTACACTGATGTTTTTATGTAAGTGTGCATGATACTGCCACATTATACAACATACCATGGCTAATAACATGAAGTGCATACTTCAAGAGTCTTATGAGTATCAAAATCAACACAAAAAGACAACTGAAAGTCCTTCAACTGAATTGAACAAAACTCACCAAATGTAAGATTTTTTTTTTTGAAGGCTGAATATTAACTTTTAACTAGAGCTTTGAAGATTAAGAAATGCGCAACAGGCCATCCAAGACCATTCATTTTCAGAATTCCTTAAAGTCTCCAGGGAGAAGAAGAAGAGTTAATAAAACATATGTAGCTTGCTTCAAAAGCATATTTTATGTTGATATAGATAAATGTGTCCACCAAAGGAAAAGTTTAATAGTTTATGTAGATGATGCAGTAGGGACAGCATAAAATAATTTGGAATTGGAGCATTGAGGACATCACATATGGACAATTGTGTTGTGTTGTTTGGTTTTCTTTTCTCCATCTCTTCTCAATAAGCCTTCATTTAAGCTTTGGTAGCCAAACTCAACCTCAATTCTTTTATTTCTTTGAAATCCCATTGTTTGCAAAAAGCACTGTTCAGGCATGAGAAGCCACACAAATTTTTATCTAATTTTGAAAACTCCTTTGAAAGCCTTCAGACTCAAAGACTCAGGGCAGTTTTTTGCTCAAATATTACATGTTATTGGACCTTGTATGCTCAGGGCCTTTCTCCAAAAGGCCCTTCACAACCCCCATTTTGGATATCAGTCTCCACAAGAAGGAAACCGTAGGTGTGGTTTCAGCAAGCCAGAAATGAGCTTTCAGCATCACTAAAATTTTCACATCTATCCATAAACATACAAAATTCTTAGCAAAATAACTACTGTGACCTAGCAGTAGTGGTTAATCTGTAAAATGTGTTCTGTGGCTTGTAGAACATTTTTGAAAGTAAATAAGTGCTTGTTTTTCATAACAATGTGAGTGGTTTGCTGCAGTTCGATGACTCAGGACAAAATAATGCACCTTGGAATCATTTATTGTTCGGTGTTGCCAGTGCAAATCTGGCCAAGACACAATAATGCCTGAAAGGTCTTGCAAAATTAGTGTCTGCTCAATGGCTTACATAAAATATATACTGCCAGAGCAGAGACAGCCAAGTCACAAATCTTACCACTGGCGTTGGCATCCACACCGATGATCTCAGAAAAAGTCAGTTTTCTGAATGGCATGAAAAACAAGACAATATCTCCAGGTCAGATCTGGGAGATAGATTGCTATTGAAAGCTTCAAGCAGTCTTACATTTCCATTTGGAGCAGTCGAGCAGAAAAATGAACTTTTAAGATAGAACTTGATCAGTTCTTGGGGAAAAAAAAAAAGTATGATATTGAGTGCTATTGCTATTTTGTGAGTAAAAAAAAGAAAAGAAGAAAGAAAAAAATAATCAGGGTTTTCAAGTTAGGACCTTTACATAAGCTGACCTTCATAGTTATTTCTGCAGCAACGATTCCTTTATTATGAGGGGACAGATTGTGAAAAATGCAAATAATATTCATTCATCTCAGTCAGTCAAACCAGCACTTCCCTACAAGCTTTTATACAAAGTGCCAGGGGCACTTTACTATCATATAGAATAAAAGCCAAAAATAAGTTTAAATGCCAAGTCAAACAAATGCAACTTGACAAAGACTCAAAATCATATGAATGAGGACTAAGGAGTTCAGCAGATTTGGACCATAATGCTTTAAATAAGTCTTAGTCTCCAAACATACCTACCAATATGAAGAAGAGATAATAAATTATGACAGCAGGACACTGAACCGTATGCCAGAATGTGAGGGATGCAAAGGATTTGGACTGCCCCTACACAGAATAAATCCATTATGCTTATTTCTCTTTTCTAGGTGTAGGGGCAATTGCAGTGGCAAGGTTCAGTGAAGCAGGTATTAATTAGCTGACTGCTGATTTCTTGCAGTTTCTTTCCTCCTCCTTCTCCTTCTCCTTCTCCTTCTCCTTCTCCTTCTCCTTCTCCTTCTCCTTCTCCTTCTCCTTCTCCTTCTCCTTCTCCTTCCCCTTCTCCTTCTCCTTCTCCTTCTCCTTCTCCTTCTCCTTCTCCTTCCCCTTCTCCTTCTCCTTCTCCTCCTCCCTCTCCTTCTCCTTCTCCCCCTTCTCCTTCTCCTTCTCCTTCTCCTTCTCCTTCTCCTTCTCCTTCTCCTTCTCCTTCTCCTTCTCCTTCTTTTTTTTTCTTCCCCTAAAGTCCAAAGAAAAGTCTTTGCAATCCTCAGAATTAAAGATATGATGGGAATCTAAAACCAAACCCATTGTTCAAAATTAAATTCTTGTTCAGAGATGCTCNCCACACCGATGATCTCAGAAAAAGTCAGTTTTCTGAATGGCATGAAAAACAAGACAATATCTCCAGGTCAGATCTGGGAGATAGATTGCTATTGAAAGCTTCAAGCAGTCTTACATTTCCATTTGGAGCAGTCGAGCAGAAAAATGAACTTTTAAGATAGAACTTGATCAGTTCTTGGGGAAAAAAAAAAAGTATGATATTGAGTGCTATTGCTATTTTGTGAGTAAAAAAAAGAAAAGAAGAAAGAAAAAAATAATCAGGGTTTTCAAGTTAGGACCTTTACATAAGCTGACCTTCATAGTTATTTCTGCAGCAACGATTCCTTTATTATGAGGGGACAGATTGTGAAAAATGCAAATAATATTCATTCATCTCAGTCAGTCAAACCAGCACTTCCCTACAAGCTTTTATACAAAGTGCCAGGGGCACTTTACTATCATATAGAATAAAAGCCAAAAATAAGTTTAAATGCCAAGTCAAACAAATGCAACTTGACAAAGACTCAAAATCATATGAATGAGGACTAAGGAGTTCAGCAGATTTGGACCATAATGCTTTAAATAAGTCTTAGTCTCCAAACATACCTACCAATATGAAGAAGAGATAATAAATTATGACAGCAGGACACTGAACCGTATGCCAGAATGTGAGGGATGCAAAGGATTTGGACTGCCCCTACACAGAATAAATCCATTATGCTTATTTCTCTTTTCTAGGTGTAGGGGCAATTGCAGTGGCAAGGTTCAGTGAAGCAGGTATTAATTAGCTGACTGCTGATTTCTTGCAGTTTCTTTCCTCCTCCTTCTCCTTCTCCTTCTCCTTCTCCTTCTCCTCCTCCTTCTCCTTCTCCTTCTCCTTCTCCTTCTCCTTCTCCTTCTCCTTCTTTTTTTTTCTTCCCCTAAAGTCCAAAGAAAAGTCTTTGCAATCCTCAGAATTAAAGATATGATGGGAATCTAAAACCAAACCCATTGTTCAAAATTAAATTCTTGTTCAGAGATGCTCAAAAAATAAAAAAGAAAAACAACAAACAAGCAGAAAGACACACCTTGCTCTCTTGGTTTTACCAGTTTCATCTGGATGAAGCTCTGAAGGAAGGTCTAGTTTGAGCAGGTTAGCCTGAGTAATTTATCTAATTTTAGAAAATATTTTTCTAACACCACAGTATGGAACAACTGTGTGCTGGAGAGACCCAAATTTCCAGTTGTCATTGAAGCTAAGAGTTTTGTATATGCTTACAAGAAACGATAGACTAAATCTGTGTACTATAAAGTGTGTGAATGTTTCTTGCTACAAAGGCCAACTCACATGTGAGTAAGATTTTTCTTCCTGTATTCTGACATCTACATTATGGACAAGGGTGAGGGGTACAGACAGAGTTACTGCTACTGTAGTGCTACTGTAGTAGCAAATCTTGGTGCAGTTCAGAGGCAGGGTACTTTGAAGTACCTCCTGTTCAGGAAGGGACAAAGCTTTGTGTTCTTAGACTGAAGAACATTTCCTACAAGTAAATTTCTTTTTTTTCTTTCTTTTTTTTTTTTTTCTTAAACTTTTATTTCTTTATTTCTTTCTTTTTCCTTGTGTACAGAAGCAAACTAAAGTGGAGACAGCATAGGTGCTTTGAATTTCCAAACCAAACAGTTCAGAGATCTTCCTTAGAAGAAATACAGTATCTCAAGAGCAGTGCATATTTTTTGATTGTTTTGTCTTAATTTTCTGAAAGCTGCAGTTAAACTAAGATGTATGACAAACCAAGAGAGAAAAGTTTAATGACGAACCCACAGAAGTCAATAAAAGTTTTCCTGTTCACCGCACTAGAAGCAAATCCAGTGCATATACCATTCATGAATTGAACAAATAAGTCCTGAAAACTCAGGCTGGCTGCTTAAAAGATCAAGCAAATAAAGGAATAAAGTCACATAAGCTGTTTCTGTGTGTAAAAAGGCTGTAGGTTACAGGATTAATTTTTTATAGTATATCTCTATACCTTGAATAACCAAGTAAGCCTTAAGTTGTGGAATCTTAATAGCCATCTCACTGCTGAAGTCTAAAGGAAACCCAGAGGAAACTTAATAATATTAAAAGTTATTTTAAAGGGAGTTCACATTGGTTTGAAGGATATTTTGCTTCGCACACAATATCCTCCATTGTAAATTCAGAGACCCTAGATTTAAATTCACAAAAGCTCCACACATCTTTATAGCCCTCAGTATATAAATCTAATAGTATTCTTAAAATGTCCACCAGTAAGGTATTAATCTTTTACAGATAAAATTAAAATTCTGAAAGACATTAGAACAAAAAATAAAGAAAAATGGCAAAAATATTCCCTGTAGAAATGAGGGGAAACTTGGAACTTTGTGGTAAGAGACTAGTTTGTCCATGTTGCCATGAATAGAGAATAGTCTGTACAGTTTTTCATATCTGACTAGCGACAGAAGATTGGAACATATAGAAGCTAACATTACTGAATTATTTAATAGTAACTCAAACACATGAAAAGAAGAATTAAAGAAACACAGGACTAAAAAGTCATTTAAAATGAAATCAGAAGCTTCAGCAAATATATTTTTCCTTTGCAGTCAAAAAAGTAATTATGAAAATTGTTTAGAATATGTTGCCAATTACTCTGCTCCATAACTGCTAACTTTCTCAGTTCTTCTCCTGCCTTTGCTGGGCTCTCTGTCACTGGAAACATCTTAAACCAATTTAAAGTGCTACACCTGAATAAACATGTTGTAAAAGTGTTTATGTATTGAAGTGGGTCAGTTCAAGGTATGGTATTTGGCTGGAACTTCTAATTTCTCTTTTTACTGCAAAAGGGCTGCCAGAAGGAGGAAGTCTGAGCTGAATTAATACATTTGTTACAGTGGAAGTAGAATGGAAACTACTTTAACCACAAATCAAACTGCCTCTTTCATTTACGCCAGTGATAGAGTTTTTCTAAGAAATATAGACTCTGGCTTGTAGCCACTCTAAGTTTGTGTTTGAAAAGGAAATCTATATGCTTATTTCTATAAGGTTTGCTCTTATGCTATTTGCATGTTCTTTCCCAGGGTGATTGTGTTAGCAGTACTGTATGTTTGTGAGGCAGATGCTCCTTCGTCACCCACATAGCAAACTTTTCCAGTTCGTTCAGAATTCCCGGGTATCCCGATGCCACGCAGCGCACACGATGCCTATGTCTGCACCTTCCTATTTAAAGGACCTCTGTGTCCCCCTCCTAGCACAGCTGCACAGCTTCACATGACACTGTCTCATTTTCTGACGGTTGAAGGGCTCTGCATAATACACGTACGCACAAAAGTGTTAATGCTGCCAAAGTAAATTCTGTTAAGAGCAAGGGTTTATTTGCTAAAATGTCACTGATGCAGTTTCAGTGACTTGTTTTGCTTTCTTTTCTTTTGGTGAGGTTTAGATCCTATAATATAGTGAGGTTACCACATAGTCTTGACTAAACAAATATTTTAAAGAAATATGCACACCCTTTGGGAACAGAACCAGAGTCAATAATGTACATATTTCAAACTCGGTTCTCTTGAACGACTAAATGCCTTTCTACCTTTACTAATGAATGAATATCAGTTGGAGTAACACTGCATAATATTTATTTTTAAAGCAGAAGTATATTTATCATCTACACTAGTTTTGCTACCGATTTACTTTGGGGATATAAGGTTTCACATCTCACACTCAAGTGACACAAAAATTAGATTACCGTATTACATTATCCTTTCTAGAGCATATAGAATTTAATGAGGCTCATTTAATTTTCAGTTGTATAGATGTGTACATGAGACTAAATTAAAATATTTGTGTAATGAATAAGACATATAACACAAAGAGAATGGACATTTACGTAGTGACAAACTACCTGTAAAGCTGTTGGAACTTGTTGCATTTTTTCATCATTCTGTTCAGCAAAATGCTGTTAGGTTTATTAATCACATAAACATAGGATTATGGGCAAAATCCTTTCCGTGCTTCAGTCAGCAGCTGAACTCCCCACTGTAGCTTCAAGAGAGGCAGGAATCTACCTTATAACTTAAAATTTCCATTACTTTATAGGTCGAAGTATCAACGTTAAATCTGCTGGCCTGATTGGAAGACACGGGCCTCAGTCAAAGCAGCCATTCATGGTTGCATTCTTCAAGGCAAGTGAAGTGCTTTTCCGTTCTGTCCGAGCAGCCAACAAAAGGAAAAATCAGAACCGCAACAAATCCAGTAGTCATCAGGAGTCCTCTAGAATGCCGAGTGTTGGGGGTAAGAAGAAGCTATGATTTACTAGTCTGTTCATGGGAGTTGTGGGCACTTGCTCAAGTGCACTGGAGTCAAAGCAGCTCAAAGATACTGATAATTGGTGGAATGGTCAGAAAGTATGTTCCTACTCCGTTTCTACGTACTCCTCCAGCTTTGCCTAAACCTCTTCTATTATATTGGTCCTGAGCATGATCTATAGTGATCACAACACTTATATCCATTATGGATTCCTGGAGGGTGGTAGTAGTTTGGGAAACTCTGCATCTGAGCTTGAAACTAGTCCTAGGTAATAAGCAACCAGATGAGATCTTTGCTATGCATAGCAGAAAAATCACTTGCCTAGGAAGCCTCAGCCAAAGACTGTTTCAGTGCAAGAAGTCAAGATGTAACACAATTACCTGAGTACTGCAAATGAGGAAGTTTAACCAATCTGTGAAAGCATAAACTCAGCCTATGACACAGTTCAGACCAGCTGACACTTGCTGTTGTAAATACAAAGGGTATCCTGAATAGAGTGAATTTGATCCATTATTTACCTGAAAGGTACTGACAAAAATGCATGTGAAAATGTTGTTAGTACCCTTAGCGTCTGGAACAGGTGTTAGAGCAATTCTTTCATCTATAGGCATAAAGTCACTTTCTAAATATTCTTAATTTTGAACAAACATTTCTAATTTGGAGGGGCCGAGTGTCTTTCATCTTTCTAAAAGCATAACGGACCTGGTACCAGCATATCAAAACCTCGGTATAAGTGCTGTTCTTAAGCCCCATGGATAAGTAAATTAGTATTTAGTGGAGAGCCCGGGAGCAGAATTAATTTATTTGAGAAAAACTATTATGAGCATCATGCACTACTTATATCCATCTCAGAACCTTGATAGTGGCAGGTTAGAGACCCCTTTAATGTAATGCATAAGCCTTTCCTGATCTCCTGCAAAAGGATAAATTTTGCCTTAACAAGGACAAACTGTTATTGAGAAACAAGAAATAATAGAAATCATTATGATATTTTTTCTTTCTAAACTTAAAGATTATCTTGTGGTCTACTGGAATAAAATGCCACTTTAATGTTAAAAATAAGTATTTAAACATACTTAGAAAAAAAGGGTTTAATTCACAGCAGAAATTATTACTGTTTCAGAAATTTTATTTGTATATGATTTATAGGTAGAAAAAATACTGTGTAATTTCTTTAGTTTCCAGTGAGAATCTCAAGGTACGTGACTTAGAGATGCATGTGTCCTCCCTTGAGGACATTAGCTTTTGAAAAGCCCCTGGCATATTTTAAGGTGTTAGAGATCTCTATTTGTAGCTTGTTGTTTGTTTGGTTTTTTCCCCTGATTTGTTTGTTTGTTAAGTATTGTAAAATTCTCTGATGTTCTGCATGACTATACAACAAAACTCATCTGTGTGGTTAACTTCTGACCCGTTACTAAGGTTTATTGCAGGATAGCAGTTATAAAGAAATAATGAAAGAAGTCCCAAACTGGACAACTGTAGCTATTTTTTAGTAAAACAAACAAACAAACAAAAAATTACATAGCTGCAGCAGAACAGCATTTTCTAACTTGTTCATTATTTATAAAGTTAAATTGACTAACCATTTTCTTTTCATTCTGCTTGAAGTTCTTCAGATTCTTTTGTAACAAACAATGTAAGTTAAAAATTGCCTTAGCATCTTGTGATTCAGATGTGGCTCAGACAGGTACATCAGTTAGGCTTGCTAGCTGGTGCTTGCTCTAAGTATTTACATCAGTAGAGGAATTCAATCCACATTTTGCACAATTCTACTATGATCGGCTGGTTATTTTTTCTGCAGGAACTGCTCCTTCTAGGTTGCTGGTGCCCTATGATGCACTTCTCTATTTTCATAAAAGGGCTTTGAATGCAATGACTTGACACGAGGGGTTTTATTGTGGTTTTTGTTTGATTGATTGATTTTGTTTCTGTTTAATTACACTCAAACATGATCCGTGCAACTACATTGTCCAAAACACAATCTCTTATCTCAAGAGTAACGTTCTCTTAGCACAAAAAAAATATTTCAGAAAGATTTGTTGCATTTCTTGTAATATCTATTTATTTTGAGAATCATTATTGTGGGAGAAGTAAAAATCATCTGAATATGTGGTGTATACAAGATACCTAAATATGAATGTCACATTTTCAGATTGAATCCTATGGTTCTAGTTGACAAGGAAATGAGAACTGAAGAGATTTGTTAGTTTCTTGATTATTGCAAGACAGATGAACATAAGCTCCCCTGGAAAAAGCTCAACTCTAACACACGCCAGCAAGTTGCATTAGTGTGACAACCTCCTCAGGAAGAACTGTCTGTGTCTCAAAACACTGGCCAGCATCATGTATCCATCCAGTCATGCTCCAGAAAAGATGTAAAATGAGAAAAATCAGAACATCTCTAGTAAAATGTGCATTATGAAACAAATGTTCTCCTAAACTCTTTAAGCCTCTAGACTGAGTATGCATCAAGGCCAATCACTGCATATGTTGATCCATGACAGATCTCTGTTGAAAAACATTGCCTTTCAAGAAAAGCATGCTATTAAAATAAAATTAGGTTATGCAGCAATTGCACCTGCAGTCACATCAAAGGCAGGGATATTGACCTCTAACTGGAGATGGAGGCAGCAAGATATAGGCAGGCTGGAATTAACAGTGAAGATGAAAGGACCTAAGTAACCACAACCTCATAAAGCAACATTTTCTGTATCAAAACTCTGGAGAAGCAGCTCCTGCACCATAGCAAATGAGCTTCTAGGCTGTTGCCATGCAGTTCACATTAGTAGTTCTCATATTGCAAATACAAAAACCCTTTTATTTGAGTGCCATTAATGATCAGTGATGGGAGTTTTCACACTGTGATTCCAAATTATTTTAGTTTTAATAACTGTTGGAACAATAGTTACTAAAATATGTATATGAGCACACTGAGAGCAAAGGCAACATGCAAATTCTACCCAGACGATCCAGTGTGCAAAAACGCATGGCCCGCAGAGTACATTTTTTACTTCCCAGGTCATTGCATCTGCAGAATACAGTCCTTCCATGGGGAGAATAGTTATCAGGAAAAACACTACACCCTTTTCCTCCTATTCGCCTGCCCCAGGAATTGAAGGATATGATACATCCCTGCAGGCTTGTGCAAGAAGGCTGATTCTCCTAGTTCCCTACAGCTTCCAGCAATAAGAGCACTTTAGAAGTATAATTCATCTCTTCATATTCAAACCACAGAAACCCCCAAAATATTCTGCCCTTCATCTTTCACATGGTGGACTGTCAACAGGCCATATTCAATTCTCATTCACTCCCTGATGTGAGACACTGTTGATGTAAACGACAGTGATGGACAAATCTCAGTCTGGTGTAGATCTTTAGGTTCCAAGCTTGTTCAATCTTGTGTCTACAGCATCTGAGACATTGACAGTGAAAAATGCTCTATACATCCAGATGTTATGCACCTGGGCTCAGATAGGTATGTTATCATTCATACATCAGACTTTGATTATACTTCTCTCTGCACTACACTCATATCTTCCTTTTCTCTTTGATTTTTCTTCTTCCTTTTCTGTTTCTTTTTTATTTTTTTTCTCTCCCCTTGTTTGGTGGTTGTTTTTTTGTTTTGATTTTGTTTGGGGTTTTTTATTTTGTTTTGATTTGTTTTAAACTTTCTATTTCCTCTTGCCTTTTGTCTTTTGCTGCCTTCTTTTCTAAGTTCTTGCACCTCAGCAATTACCTTTACTGTATTCTCAGCATGTTAAAAAGGAAAGCCCCACTGGGCAACTCAGTTCTTCACTTCCAACTGATATTTTGTTTTAATTGTTCATAAATATATATACATGCAAACACAACATGAAGAAAATAAAATCTAATTGTGTCAGTTATTTTAACAGCTGGGTAATTGTTGACAGATTTGGGGCCAGCATCTCGGTGTTGCTATGAACTTCAAGAGAAGATGACTTCAATGCAAACAGAACTAAACTTAGCATTCAGACTCCACCTGTATGCTATGCACCAAAGATTGAACTGCTTATTACCCAGTTATGTGTTTGTCTAAGTGTAGATAAAAGGAAAAATAATTAAACCAAATCAACAACATAACTTTCCCAAAACACATTCCGTAAGTCTTCCTTAAAACAAAAGAATAATAATAATAAAAGTTACAGGTGTTAGAAGACATCTACATTCAAATAGTGAATAATGATTTATACAAGGAAGCTCAATACCAAAGCTACATAATTTCTGTTCATAATGCAGTGAGATAAAACTAGAAAACAATGCTTTGCATTTTCTGTATGTTATTGGTTGATGACTAGTTAGTACTTTGTGATATTATACATAGACACATCTGTAGGTCTTTATGTCCCTAAAAAAAAAAAAAAAAGCTTCATTATATTTCATATAAATATATTTATATATATTTTATATATATATTTTCCTGCCCTCCTTCCTAGGCTCTTTCTACTATGCAGGGGTTTGGTCTTAGGCTTAGGCTATCCTACCTTGTCTTAGGCTACCCTACCTTGCTTCCAGCTGCTACTCCAGATGACCACAAAACTTCCAGAGGATGTAGGTAAATATTTTGGTCCTTCGTGCCCTGGGACAACTGAGAGTATCTGAGATGGTAGCAGGTAGCTAATTACCTGTGGAGAAACTTTAATGACAGTCATTGAGAATGGCTATGGAAAATACCATAGGAAATGAAGTGGTATTTATCTTTAAAAAGGAATGAGGATTTGAAATGTTACACCTTAGAAAGTATAACTTAACATCCCTGGTGGTACTATAACAAGTTATTTAGTACTGTGAATGGATACATCTTGACTTGTGCTCAGCTTTTTAAACAGTTTCAGGACATATATTGCGGCCCAGGCACATTAAACAGAAAGTAGGTATGCAGCCTGTTAAAAACACAAAACACAAACAAATAGAAATCAATCCAAAAAAAAACCCGAAACCCCGAAACATATCCAAAGTGTATGTTACCAATAAGACTAATATTTGGATGGGTATTTTGACTGACATCTTATTGAGTCTCTTCTGGATCTGAATCAGTCTAACATTTTATTGGTANAATAAGAGCACTTTAGAAGTATAATTCATCTCTTCATATTCAAACCACAGAAACCCCCAAAATATTCTGCCCTTCATCTTTCACATGGTGGACTGTCAACAGGCCATATTCGATTCTCATTCACTCCCTGATGTGAGACACTGTTGATGTAAACGACAGTGATGGACAAATCTCAGTCTGGTGTAGATCTTTAGGTTCCAAGCTTGTTCAATCTTGTGTCTACAGCATCTGAGACATTGACAGTGAAAAATGCTCTATACATCCAGATGTTATGCACCTGGGCTCAGATAGGTATGTTATCATTCATACATCAGACTTTGATTATACTTCTCTCTGCACTACACTCATATCTTCCTTTTCTCTTTGATTTTTCTTCTTCCTTTTCTGTTTCTTTTTTATTTTTTTTCTCTCCCCTTGTTTGGTGGTTGTTTTTTTGTTTTGATTTTGTTTGGGGTTTTTTATTTTGTTTTGATTTGTTTTAAACTTTCTATTTCCTCTTGCCTTTTGTCTTTTGCTGCCTTCTTTTCTAAGTTCTTGCACCTCAGCAATTACCTTTACTGTATTCTCAGCATGTTAAAAAGGAAAGCCCCACTGGGCAACTCAGTTCTTCACTTCCAACTGATATTTTGTTTTAATTGTTCATAAATATATATACATGCAAACACAACATGAAGAAAATAAAATCTAATTGTGTCAGTTATTTTAACAGCTGGGTAATTGTTGACAGATTTGGGGCCAGCATCTCGGTGTTGCTATGAACTTCAAGAGAAGATGACTTCAATGCAAACAGAACTAAACTTAGCATTCAGACTCCACCTGTATGCTATGCACCAAAGATTGAACTGCTTATTACCCAGTTATGTGTTTGTCTAAGTGTAGATAAAAGGAAAAATAATTAAACCAAATCAACAACATAACTTTCCCAAAACACATTCCGTAAGTCTTCCTTAAAACAAAAGAATAATAATAATAAAAGTTACAGGTGTTAGAAGACATCTACATTCAAATAGTGAATAATGATTTATACAAGGAAGCTCAATACCAAAGCTACATAATTTCTGTTCATAATGCAGTGAGATAAAACTAGAAAACAATGCTTTGCATTTTCTGTATGTTATTGGTTGATGACTAGTTAGTACTTTGTGATATTATACATAGACACATCTGTAGGTCTTTATGTCCCTAAAAAAAAAAAAAAAAGCTTCATTATATTTCATATAAATATATTTATATATATTTTATATATATATTTTCCTGCCCTCCTTCCTAGGCTCTTTCTACTATGCAGGGGTTTGGTCTTAGGCTTAGGCTATCCTACCTTGTCTTAGGCTACCCTACCTTGCTTCCAGCTGCTACTCCAGATGACCACAAAACTTCCAGAGGATGTAGGTAAATATTTTGGTCCTTCGTGCCCTGGGACAACTGAGAGTATCTGAGATGGTAGCAGGTAGCTAATTACCTGTGGAGAAACTTTAATGACAGTCATTGAGAATGGCTATGGAAAATACCATAGGAAATGAAGTGGTATTTATCTTTAAAAAGGAATGAGGATTTGAAATGTTACACCTTAGAAAGTATAACTTAACATCCCTGGTGGTACTATAACAAGTTATTTAGTACTGTGAATGGATACATCTTGACTTGTGCTCAGCTTTTTAAACAGTTTCAGGACATATATTGCGGCCCAGGCACATTAAACAGAAAGTAGGTATGCAGCCTGTTAAAAACACAAAACACAAACAAATAGAAATCAATCCAAAAAAAAACCCGAAACCCCGAAACATATCCAAAGTGTATGTTACCAATAAGACTAATATTTGGATGGGTATTTTGACTGACATCTTATTGAGTCTCTTCTGGATCTGAATCAGTCCAACATTTTATTGGTAATTTGGATGACTGATCATTCCTCCCAGATCTGGTAAAGTCTGTGACCTTGCAGAGAGCACGCTCTGTTCTGTAGTCCAGGTTACTAACAAGGACATTAATCACTATTGGCACCAGCACTGATCCTTTAGGGACATCCCTAAAAAACAGCTGCCAGATGGACTTGTACCACTGATCACAACCCTTTTTTTTCCCAGTAGCCCAGCCAAGTTTTCACCCATTACATTCTTTACCTATCCAAAACATATCTGAGCAATTTGTTTTTAAGAATACTGTGGGAGACTGTATTAAAAACTCTCCTAAAAGCAAAGCAAACAACACTCCATGCTCTTCAAGAGCCCATAATGTTAATTGGCTCATCACAGAAAATCATCAGGTTGGTTAGGCACATTTTTAACTAGTAAATTTCTGATCACTGTTCCCAAACATGTTCTTCGTGTGCCTGGACATAGCTTCTAGGACAATTTGCTCCACAGACTTCCCAGAAATTGAAGTTAAGCTCATTGCCCTTCTTGAAGATGGGTGTGGCATTTTCCATTTTTGAATCATCAGAAATATCCTCCAGTCACTATGAACATGCTCAAAAAACAGCAGGAAGCTGCTTCACAATAACGTTGGTCAGCTCATTCCCCACCCTAAAATTCATTCCTTATGCTCACATGGACTCATATATTTTCAATTTATTTTACTGTGGGTAGATCTTCACTAGGCTCAGGGACTTGGGAGTCCTCAGGATTAATCTTGACAGTAAACCACAAGGCAAAGAAGTCATTGAGCACCTTAACCTGTTCTGAGAGTCATCTGCCTAGGTCCTCTGCCTTATCGATCAATGATGCTGTATTTTTCTTAGTTTTCCTTTCTGCTATGAATGTACCTATAGAAGTTGCACTTGTTGGCTTTCACATCCCTCAGAAGTTTCAACTCCAGCTAAGTTTTGGCTTTCCTAACATCCACTCCTGCATGCCCAGGTTCTGTGTTTATGTTAGCTCATCCCAGTTCCGCATTGCATCTACTTCCTATTTGAACCTGAGCTCAGTCAAGTTTCCTGTTCAACCACAATGGTTTTATGATGTGCTTGCTTTACCTGCACATGAGTGGACATAATTTCTGCTTCTCTCAGAAGTAGTCCTGGGAGATCAACCAGCACTTCTGGTCTCCTTTGCCCTCCAAGCCAGTCTGCTATGTGAAGAAGATCTCCAAACAAGCTGAAATCTGTTCTCCTGAAGTCCAGGGCTGCAATGTTCATCTTAGTCATCCATCGGAACCTTGTAACTCCACAATATTACGGTTGCTGCAACACCATTGTACTGCAGTTCCCATCAACATTCTTGTCCCACATCCTGTTATTTATTCATTGATTTGCACAAATGCAATATAATCCTATGACAAGTAGGCAGGAGTATATGAAAACAGCTCTGGAGCTGATAATATTATAGTGTGGTTTTGCTACAAAACTCCTGTTCAGGAATCTACTGCTAGCAAATAATTTGGATATCATAGGAAATAATTATATATTTTACTTTATTTTGCACTGTACTCAGTTTTGGCCATCACATCTGGAGAAAGACACAAAGAACCTGAAGAGAACCCAGAGAAGGAATGATAGAGCAGATCAGAACAGTTGGTAAATTTGCAGAAAATCTCCTTTAGGCCAGCTGTTTGGAAGAATTTTCTGCAGATGAAGCACTACAGTGGATTATCTCACAAACTGTAGAACTCTTTTCCTTTCATTTTACATGAAAAAGGCCTCTCAGCTTTCTAGGAATTTTTCAGCAGAGACTCTCCCATCCCATCCTCAAGACTTTTAATGTAAAAAAAAAAAGAAAAATCCTGAAAATGAAGGTTTCATTTCTTTTTCCGTGTCTTCCGTGTTTTCAAAGGGGTTTTTTGTTATTCTGAAATTCAGCCAACAGGTTTATTTTGTTTCCTTGGTTTTTTTGTTTGCCACAATGGTTATTTTTGTTGCAAAAGAGTCACTTAAAGCATTCTTGAAATGGAACCAGAGGAGACAGCATGTCGTCCCTGCTCCATCGCATGCCTCACTGATGGTATCACTTCAACAGCACTATAAACCAACTCTGGAGTGCTAATGTGGTGCAGGCATGACCCTGTTCCCTTCTTTTCCTGTTTCTCAGGGCCAGTAAGCAAAAAGTACCAGATTTTCTCCAGGATTAAGAGTGTTCTGGAGAAGCATGTATAAGTTTCTCTGTGTCCTATGCTGACGCATCACTGACAGTGCAGGAACATTCAGGTCTTTAAAAGACTTCTGTTAATCTACTTGTTTAAATTAGTATTACCAACTAAATATCATCAAGTGGTGAATACTTCCAGAAAGCAGTGTTAAAAATTAAGTATCAAATGTGCTAATGTTTAAATAACAGGCATGGAAATTCTGTTGTTTCATGAAGATTTTTATAATTGGTAATTTTTCTTTTGAATTAGATTACTTTCTTACTATCTGGAAATGAAACAGAGAAGGAACTTCCTCATATCTTGAATCATGTTCTCACTTGTCCTTTGATCAACTGTGTGCATATTATCAGAGTTGTTATCTAGCTAGCCAGCAACCAGACAACCTGTAAACCTGTTTCCTTTAATGCTTTGTGCATCGATTTTTTTCTGTGTGTACAAATCATATCAGGCCAACACTGCTGATTCTGCATTTCCAACTTTACATTACCTTTTTAAAGCCCTAGAAATATAACTGACAGTGTCTTTGTTCCTTTACTTTGCACAGTTTGGTCAGGAGCTCAAAAAGAGCTAAATCTAGTCTCTTCTAGCAATACTTCTAAACAATTTATTATTATTATTGTTTTCTTTCTGTAGATTATAACACGAGTGAGCAAAAGCAAGCCTGTAAGAAACATGAACTTTATGTGAGCTTCCGAGACCTAGGATGGCAGGTATGAAAGTGATAAATTATGTTTCCTATCAGTTCAAATTGGGACAATTTCTTTTACAGACCCCATTATTTAGTCTGTTTTCTTCATGGTAATTGGCATTTTACTGATGAATGACACATTCTGTAAATCCATGTCACTGACACTGTGACTCTTTGGCTGCTGTTCTCTCAAAGAGTTTGCATGCGTTAATGACTGTAAGATCTGGATTCATTCACACAAAGATAAATCTCAACTGCTACTCAAGATATTAATAGATTTGTGGTAAACAAAACCAAAATCCCCATAGTGAGCAATGGAAGATTTGAATTCTCCCTGGTTCAGTGCAGTCTATTGTAGGTCAGAGAGAATTCACTGGAGTAGGATCTGTAGGGAGCTTGAACTTGGATCACTGTTTGGTGGTCTTTATAACTTCTGGGAAAAACTCATCCTGCTACACAGTAACAAAACCAGAAGATATTTGTAGTAATTGTCATAAGCGGAGAGGAAGAGCATTGTAAGATCAATCTATTTTTTTTCCCAGTAAATAAGGAACTCTGTATAAACACAGAACAAGAAGGCCATCAGCAGCCTACAACCTACACATATTGCATATGGAGTTCAGACCTCAGAGGTGGCTATCTGGGCATTTCACATTTCTCTGAATTACTTTACAATTTTTCGGGAGCAGAACAAATCCATGAGGAGAAGGAGTGTGCTGTCTCTTCAATGACAGCTTGTACTTATCTACCTCAAATTCTCCTATGGCCTCATTGCTCTGCCTGATACTTTGTAGTATATTTATTTTTTGCAGTAGCCTGAAGAGTTTAGTCGAGACTGTTTTCCCAAGGCTGCAGAGCATAATAACCCTGTCCACAGCCACAGAGCAGGCTTGTGGTATTGACCTGAACTCAGTCTGCTGAACAAGTGAACCATTGTCTCTCTGTAGATCACAGATTTTTTTTCAGGTATCAACAGGTTTTTTTATTTTTATAAACAGTGAATTCTGATAAACCCTGAGACATGTGAGACTCTCAGATCAGTCATTCAAAGTGTCCATAGAGAAAAGAAATATTTTTTTTCTTTTTCTTTACAAAAAATACTTGAACAATTCAAAATTTCGATTGGAAAGCAGCACTACACTGTACAATATTTGATCAGTGAAACTTCCGTTACCTTTGTCTGGCAAAAGAGGAATTCAGCAAACTAAACACATAGCTTTGATTAACATTTAAAAATATTTTCCCTCTTGTGGTCTTTTTCCCATGCTGTGTTGCTAGAAATACTCAAAATGCATGATTCAGTGACATTCCAATGGGTAATGTCTAGCAACCCTCAGTCTCACGCAATAATACAATTAATAGTATTGAGTACGAAGAAGAAAGAGGATGCATTTTTAATTACTTTTTTTGTACTCAAGATTTCTGCTCTGCAAAGATTTCTGCTCTGACAAATGTACTTGGACTCCTTACAGCCTCATTAGTTGGTATTTCTAAACTTAATTTAATCTCCATCTGAGTTTTTCATGAACAAAGCAAATACAAAAAAGTTGTTCATTTGGGGCAAAAGATCTAATTTAGCATGCCACATTCCGATGTTCCTTTTGGACAAATATTAGTTTAATACAGTTTTAAATTCTCTGAATGGGGGAAAGAAAAAAAAAAAGAGTGAGTGGGTTTATTTGTTCTTGTTTTAGGATTGGATAATTGCACCGGAGGGCTATGCTGCGTTTTACTGCGACGGAGAGTGCTCTTTCCCTCTCAATGCCCACATGAACGCAACAAACCATGCCATTGTTCAGACTCTGGTACGCCTCTGCCTATGTTGTAGTTGCTTGTTGTGCAGTTGTAAGTGTTTTGGCTCTGCAGCTGCCTCTTGCTTTCTGTACACTACTATTCAATTTCAATTATTTCTGGGTAAATGATGACCCATTCCAAAGATGTGCTTTAATGACTATGCTGGAGAGAGGATGAACCGTCCAGAATGGCCTGTGTGGTATATTTCTCCTTAATGCATGAGAAGATTGTGTCATATTCCTAGAGAATTGTGGAGATCAGTACCAAAGGGCCCCCCTAGTCCCACTTCCAAGACCTTTTTTTGCAGATTATTGAAACTCTGTGTTAACATCTCTATGCTACACCTTCCAGAAATGTTGACAGTTGGCCACTCTGTGGACCTCAGTTGTCAGATGTTTTCAGAGATACTTAAAATGGAATTTAATGCAAAGCTTTGCAAGTAGATGCATTTGCATGTAAGAGGTTGTGTTCAGTCCTGCTTGGCTAACATTCAATTTATAAATAAGTGTATTTGGATCTGTTACTCTGCCTGGTACATGCAAAACGGGATTTAAAGCCAGTTTTCTGCCTCTGCTAGTTTTTATGTTAGTCCTGTGCATCAATTGGAGCAGCCAAAATGATGATTTTAGTTGAAGGGCCTGGCTAGGCATCCTCTACTCCAGCATCATTCAGCTATAGAAATGAAGACCTTTAGACTATGCCTGCCTAAATGTGATGCTGTTAGTCCAATGTCTGGTCATGATTTTTCACCTGTGACAGCTAAAAAACTGGCTCTGAACAGCACCAGTATTAGCAGAAGGATGAAAAAGCAGAGGAATGAGACTTACTACACCAGGAGGGAGTGGGAGTAAAAAATCAAAACAGGAAAGAGTTGCCATCTCTAATTAGTTTCTGGAAAGGTCAAGACACTTGACTGCAATTAAAGAACCATGAGTTTAAGGTTCCTTCTGGTTTAAACTGATGACAGAAAAGTATCCTGACCACCAAATTGTGCTGATGAGTCTGTTCATGGATGTTGAGATTTTTCTTTGGCAAAAATTCTGGGCCTGAAAAATCTTTCACCCTTCAGAAATGAGTGCAGATTACGACCCTCCTGGAAGGACACCCCTCCAACCAAAACCACTCATCAAAACCAAACCAAACCAAACCAAAACAGAAATAAAGTTTTATTTTTTTCCTGATAGAAAACAAATTATGCTCATGAAAATTGTCAAGTGTTTCTAAGGAGAGGGACATTTTTAAAACCTCAGAAATGTGCTGAGAACTATTCCTTTCCATTTCAACTTGTGCAAAGTCTGTCCATCCACCAATGAAGAAACATTCTTCTTTACCAGAATTCAAGTCAGCAAGACTTACAAAAAGATGGGTAAATGTCAGAGGCTGGAAATAAATAGAACTGTCATGAGGAGTTTGGTTGAAAGGGAACAGCAACTGTTAGTTGGTGAGGAATATAGCAATGTGCCTAGGAGATGATCAAGAACAGCATATAGGCAGACTTGACCTGAAAAAAGAAATAGGTCAGCAAGCAGTAGTTTAACATCATGCAAATGTTGTCCAGAAAAGTTGCCAATATCAGCAAAATCCCCAAGTTAGAGTTCCCTACTGAAATTATGGACTGCTAGATTAGAAGTGGCCCTTTGCAAAAGTGGCTAATTTCCCAGTGTTAAGAAATTTGTGTAGTTTGTCCTGCTTTATATATTGGCTACTTAAAGTTTCTCTCCTTTTTTATGGCCTTTTTGGAATTGTGTATCTCCCTCTGCATGTACTGCACATGCATTGAGTTGTGCAGCCAAAAAAATCATGGAGCTAATTAAATTTTAACTGCACATAAATTAGATGAGATAACAGTAGTTGAGTGCTTTCTGGTTTAAATTATACAAAATTGAGGTTTGCACAAGGTGTGCACATGGGGATGGCTTGTGGAACAATTATTCATACACCACACCCTAATCCAAATGTAATCATCTCCCAGACATACTGATTACAACATCCTCAAAAAGCCCTCTCTTTGGGTTGGGAAGTAATTGTTCTTTGGTACCCTTCCAAATTTTACTGACTTTGTTTTGTTTTGTTTTCCCTTTTACAACAAGAATAGGAGAAATGCTGGGCCATTGCCTCTCTGTCTCTGCTTTTTCTGAGATTGCACTTAGGCAGACAGAAAATTGAGATGTATATAAATACAAGACAGATTGCATTTAATGGATTATCATAGAATCACAGAATCATTGAATGCTTTGGTTTGTAAGGGACCTTTGAATGTCACCTGGTCCAACACCTCTTAAGTAAGCTTTTTTCTCCTCTCTCGCTTCCCATCACCCTCAGAACAGGTGCTGGACTAGCATTAACCACCTGGACATACAAGCCAGGGGATCAGCAGGCTGACTCTTGGTGGTTTCCAGGCTCACTCTTGAAAACGCTGTCATGTGGGGCTAGCAGGACCATGTTGCTCCCAGGTGGAGGGACAGGGGCTGGTGGGATCAAGAGTTACGTCAGAGCAGACATCTGCCTAGACAAAGCACAGTCAGTCTTTTCTCTAGTGCTCGGCTATTCATTTGTTAAACTGTTTTTAAATGTGTGTTTAAACTCTTACCAAACTGCTACTTCAGGATTTATTATCACTTCTTTCAAAAGACCTTCTCATGGTAACAGTTATGTAAAAATTGTTTCCTGATAGACTGTTCTCTGTTGTCTGGCAAAAGCTCTGGGCTTATATCACAGTAAGACAGATGGCTCTAACTGATTTACAAAGACCTAACATACAAATGAAACCTATTACTGCTGAAGTCTTTATCCATGCCTTAATAATCTCTTGCCCTCTTTATTACAACTCCCTCTTTTCTGGCCTCTCCAGTTTCCAAGTCTTCAGCATGTGTAGAACATTGCATTCAGCCTTCCTTCAAGTACAAAGAACTTTTATTTCCCCCATTTTCAGATATTTCCACCAGATTTTGTTCATTCTGGGATACTGTTCAAAACTCTTTTCCTTCTATTTAACGTTTCATTGATGTATTTCAGTCTCGTGAATGCAAAGCCTTCTCTCCCTCAGTCCTTTCCCCAAATCTTCTGTCCAGCTGGCACACACCTTATGAATTGGTTTTGACTTCAGTGGAAGTAGAAATGGATCCACAGATAATTAGATAAGACCTCAAAACGCACTTGTGCTGTCTGAGAGCCCATACCTTACTGTTCCATAGGCTGAAACCAATTTCGGTATGAGCCTTTGCCTGTGGAACCTTTGCTGTCTGCAACAGACTTTACTCCATTCTGAGGCTTTGATTGAGGAAAGCATTTTAGCACACGCTGGGGGCTGTGAAAGACCTGGGACTTGAGCCTGTGCCTCATGTTAAGCACTGTCCTCAGCACAGCTGGTACTAACAATACATTTAAGTGTTTTCCTGAGCAGCTGCCTGACTCCAACCCTTTTCTAAATTTCATGTGAAACTCTCCATCTTGGCTGGCCCTCCTCATTTATCTCTCCATCTGCTATTGCTGTATAACTCTACCCATGCAATTGAAATTGGAGCAATGTTATGGAGGTAAGCTGTGCTTTAAAGTTGCTAACCAAGGAAAATTTGTGACCGCAGCACTCTCTGAATTGCAAAGACATGTTTTGCACTGATGTTGTCCTTGTACCTCTCTGTTTGATATATGAGCTATGTATTTATCTGTCTTTCAGGTTCACTTGATGTTCCCTGATCATGTACCAAAACCATGCTGTGCACCAACAAAACTGAATGCAATCTCCGTTCTCTACTTTGATGACAGTTCCAATGTTATTTTAAAAAAATACAGAAATATGGTGGTGCGTTCGTGTGGCTGCCACTAAAATGAAAAAAAAAAATTAATCTAAAGCAGAGGGTTTTATTCAGAGTTGTAATAAAGTCAAGATACAAGACTTGCTGATGAAAAGCAAATCCTAAATTTATTCCATTTCATGTCATCTCTCATTTAAATGTACAGTATAATGTATATAGTAGCTTTTATTTATTTTAAAGTATATAGTTTCTTTTGTATGAACAAAATTTCAAACCCATTTATTTTATGGGTCACTTCACTATGCAGTAGAAATTCACTAATTTTTCAATTGACCATAATGGAATCCATTTCATTCCACTTCGATATTTTAAAATCTTTGCATATAATTTTTTAAAGGTAGAAACTCCAGAATTTCTGTAACTGCTTCGTATTGTTAAAGGAACTAAAAATTTGGTTGCGTTGTGCCAATGAAAACTGCGGTGGGGTATTTACTTAGAGAAAGGCAGAGGAAAAAAAAAAAACTAAACAAAACTGCTTGTCTAAACATATTTTTTCTTTTAGAAGTTCTGCTCCATTAGAAAAAGTGAAATGTCGAACAGTGCTTAAGTAAATAAACAGTAGATAGAAAATAGAGGTGAAAAGATTGCACATAATTGTTCTAACTATTTTCTTTAACAAGATGAGTGTAACTGGAGGAGTATGTTACTTTTTGGTTTGCGGGCTGCAGAGTTTGCAAAAGGCTCAAAGCTTTGGGAATTCTGTGCAGACAGACTCTTGCCTCTATCTGTGACTTTTCAAGTTAAGACTAAAAATTGAACTACAACATTCTTACCTCAAACCACGTCAGTTTATTATCTACTATACTGCTCCAGCAAATATTTTCATAATAACAGCACAAGGTAAAATCAAACAAAGAAACCCACAGAAGCCTTCCCATTATATACAGGAGGTACTATACACACAAAATAGACAGAAGACAGGGAATGAAAGGGCTTTGCTATATTTAGCTCCTATTTTTCTATGTGTTTTCAGAGTGTGCTAGGGAAGACACCGGGGATGCAGCAGTTGCTATCTGTTTAACTGAAAATCTTGTCCCTGATGGTGGCTGTTTTCAGGCAAAGATGAAAAAACATCTTTCATAATGAGCCATGGGGTACTTTACAGTCTTCTTTCAATACATCTGCTTTTCTGTCAAGTGGAGGTTGGTTTAAATCATAAGACTTACAATGATATATCTTTCCTTTTTCTTAGCATTAACTATTGTAACATAGAAAATCCTTAAATCCATACAAATAATAAATGAAATCCTGTGGTTGAGAATTGCACAATTAATTACAGATTATCATTCTCACCACAGCCACACATATGCTTATTTTGAATCAACCACATCTAATATCTTTGGACACTCCTTTGTTTTAGTGTTATGATAATGGGAAAATAGAACCTCTGTTTTCTCTTTATTACACGGCTAATTATAATATATGCTTTTATCATAAATTGCGTTGATTTAAAAGGGTTCATTTAAATAGTTCTCAAAGAGCTGTTAAAAAATGAACAGGATGTATCAATTTCTCCTTAGGTAACCTATTCATGTAAACTCTGACTTCTCTGGTTATTTAAAGCATATTTCAGAAAACTCAGATTATTACAGACTGATAAAATCAACATGTGCATATGACTGTGTGCATGCATATGAATGTGCAACTGGGTTTTGGGTTGTTTGTTTGTTTGTTTTTCCAGAAATTAATTTATTTTATCCTGCTATTGGAGTAATAAATAAATAAATGCTTTTTATGTGTACACTCAGTTGTTTTTTTTTAAAAAATAATAGCTCTGATTCAGTCTTGGGAGCTCTTTCCTCTTAATACAACAGGTCAATATTACAACTCCATCTCCATTTTATTACCTACGTATCTGTGTTTAGGGGCAGTTCATGCACAAGCATATGTATATAACAAAATTTAATGTCTCCAACTGAATTACCATTCTAGAACAGGTAAATTCCTGGGTTGTCTTCAGAAAATCCACTGATTTCTGTATAAATTGAGTAGGTGGATATGCTTTTTCGAACTCAATTTGTTCTGAATAGAATTTGATAGAAACTGAATTTTGGGTACATTAAGTAATATATTTTTAAATAATGGTGTACCATTTTGAGAATAAGAAACTGAAGATTATTATATTATTCTTTCAAATATGCTGCTGAAATATAATTCTATATTTTGAGACATAATAAACCTGAAATACTACTTTCTTTTGCTGTGATTTTGCTTCTGAGACACATGACAATGACACTGACTTCATATGTTCGTATTTTCATATACAGCAAATAGCTACAAATTTATTAATACAAGGGTGGGAGACACTGGTAGTAAAAAATACGCTTGTTTGGCTTGCATTAGGCCTTTGTGGGTACAAGATCTAGCTCAAAATCAAATTCATATAACGCTATCAAATTTGTCTAAAGCTTCATGACAAGATGGAATCAGTACTCGTGTCTTCAAACAAAAAGCATGATCACTCCTCGTTCTGTTGTGTATCTGTCTGAAGGGTTGTCCTGACTGGCATCCTTTACAACTTCATGAAACTCATTTTTGCAGTGGCCTGTTTAGACTTTTATGCAAATTTGCATCTGTGTTGAGTGATTTGGTAGGTAATATAAACGGAACGACATGAGGAGCTCAGGTATCTCCAGGCATAAGAAACCAGTCCATTTTAGCTGCACAGGAAAACACAGCTGTTTATTTTACACACTAGCAGCTACAGGACTACAGAATTGTAGATAGTCTTTATATTGTGATAGGAGTCAATTTTCAGTCAATCTGAGGCATCATTTTATTAAATGGTATATGTGAGAGTGCTGTGAGTTTCATAGGTACTGTAGAAACACAGAGACTTTCCTTAGGGATGACATAAAGAAATTGCTCTTTTGGATTGCAATTCTTCTATTTCTCTCCAAAGACTATAAAGTGGGTTTAGGACAAGGGCTCAGCTTGTCTGAGCAACTGTAGTCAATGACAGTTCCTGTCACCTTTAAAATAGCAGTATGTTGTGGAAAAGGTTTTACTGGGATTTTTAACTGGGATGTGAAGCTTTGAGACATTTTTTGTTACTGTGATAGGATGTCAGACACTTCCATCTCAGGATATAATTTTCTCTACCGCTTACTTGGAAAAGGTTTGATTGCTGGTTGCATAATTTTTCAGGGATTTTTTTATCCTCTCCTTTTTTTTGGAACAGCTTTATGGTAAATCACTTTACTCGAAGATGGTTAAAAATGGTTTGGATCTGATTTTTTCAGCAATAACCAAAGGACCTTAATAACTAGGACTTTAAAACTGTGTTCTTTGCAATCTCTACCAACTTTGCTGCTCACGTATTCAGCTGTACATAGGGAGACTCTGAATCTGACATGTGGTGCCTGAATGACGAACAAGCCACATGTGAATTATACAGCATTATCTTTTACTATCTTGTCTGCAGTCACAGAACTTGCAAACTGTGATCTACGTGTTGCTCAATTCTTACTCACATGGCTTGAGCAAGAACTTGATTAAAAACAAAAGAAAGCTAAACTAAAAATCCAACAAAAAGCAGCAAGAGGAGGTTTTGTTGCCATCTTAATTCAAATAAATCAGTGCCGAACGTGGTACATGAGGGATTGGGAATCTCATCTGAATTAAATGGGCCTTTTGTATTTTGTTTTCCATATTCACAACACATGACACAGACACTTCTTCTGACTGCTGTATTTCCAACTAAATGCTTTCTGTTCTGTTCCTGCACTTTTTTATTTCCAGATGGGCACCATCAGTTATTATTATTAAAATGAATGAAGATATTTTCATTGCTCTAGCAGATGTTAATGCTTTACAGTAGAAGTATGTGTTGTTAGTATTGCTGCTATACAGGTACAGAGAAGTGGAGAGACTTGCTTGGGAGGAGAGCAGATGAGAGACAGTAGAGCAAAGACAATCAGATTTCCAGTGTCCCAGTGGTTCAACCCTTATCCCACACTCTTGGTTATGTGATGCACACACTCGACACTTCTGTCAAAGTGCAGCTCGTAACTTTAATGGATGACTCGCATTTACCAAGTACTTTTCTAGTTTCATGACTGACTGTGGAAATCTGGACAGTTATCAGTAAAACTGGGGGATGTGCAGCGTGCAGACCACATCTTTCCTATGCGAAGGCTGTTACATTTTAAAGCTTTGCTGGAAACTGACCAAGATCTCCTTGAAGCAGATCTTGGAGCACCTTTTCAGCACCGTCATAAATCTGCAGCAGTATAGTTGAAGGCAGTGATGCATCCCCGACTTTTCTTCCTTACATCTTCCTCCTGCTCAGTGGGAAGTTCAGCAATGTGTTAAGACTGAGGCTGTGTTAAGATCTGTGTAGCACAGGATCTCAGGGCAGATGTTGGCTGGAGATACGAAAGCAACATATTTTTTCTAGGGAACAACTCTCTCAGATAATAATACTGAAACAGAAATATGGGAGCAGGATTTTCTCTGTGTGACCTGTCCCAGTCACTTCTGGGTCTCCAACTTACTTGGAGATCCATTCGTAAAAATGAGAAAGTTCTTTAATTAAATTGTGAGGAAAAACCTTGGAGGGGGCTTCTTCTGGCATCTCAGCCCCTCAGATGTTCTTCCACAAAGAAGAAATCAGGCTCAAACCTGTAGCTACTCAACTGCACAGAGAACAAAAGTTGGTAGAGAAACATGGCACATATGTCGAACACTCCAATTGGAAAGCAAAGCTTTTCAGGCGTGATTACTTTCTTGGCTACTGAGCTGTCTCATACTAACTTGCCAAAAGAAAGTGTGTTCCCTTTTACTCGGGTCAATTATACATCCACCAGTGGGATTCCTTTTCCAAACTATTGTTTCTTCCTTAACCTCTGCAATGGCTTTTTTCAGCCTTCTCTGCATGTTATCTGTCTTATTATTCAAGACTAACAGCTCCCAACAGGGAACGGTTTTTCATAGACTGCTGCAGGGATGGAACAAAGACAAAACCTGTCAAGTCAGATACTTGTTTAATTGGGATGTGAATCTTTGAGAAACCTTTTGCTTACTTTTTTTATACTCATTTGGGTTTTTTTCTTGATTTGCTATCGTAGTATGAATTCTTGTGGAAAAAAATATGTAGGTAAGTGCATAGATCTCTACAAAACCTTCCTGTGAAAAGTATTTGTACACTTCACAAGAAACAAAACTTTGTAACTGGTTTCCCCTTTAAAAATGGAATTGATATGGCCAGTAAAAACTTGGAGGCAAACTACCAAGGCTATTTTTGTTTCGTCTTTTGCATTCTATTAATTCATTCAAAATTGAAGAGTTTTAATAAGCAGGGTGTAATTGCTTACCTCAGGACATATATTCAAGGACCAGATTTTTATTTTCAGATATATTGTAAATACAAAATCTATCAAAATCAACAGTTCCATTTCATACTGGTAAACGTATTTCTGATTCTTTCTGTTTATCTGTATTGGGCTGGGAGGCAATAAGAGCTTTACTAATTTCAGAATACAATTAACTGATTGATTCTTAAATTGCTTGCTCTTATAAGCAAGCAAAAAGCTGTTACTCTTTCTTCTCACCCATCCACAACAAAGAATGGCTGAAAGTCATGGCTTAAAATTCCAGGGAAAGAATTTCATGCTTCAGAACTGAACTGAATGCTAGAATTCCCAGACTTCAACTAGAAGTTTTTAAAAAGATCATGAAAGCATTTTTTTTCAGTTTTAAAAAATATTGTTGTGGATCTGCAGAGCCCACACCAGTGCCGTGGAAACCACCACCAGGAAAGGGGAGCCCAGGCTGTGTCAGAAGCCTCATCAGCCTGGCAAGGTCTGTGGCCGTGGGATGCTGATGCATCCTGACAAGGAGCCAGCAAGCCTGTGGACTGTGAGTTCCCACATTTGAGGAAAGGAGCTTGGAAGCTGCAGGGTTCCCTTTTCTGACACAGTCCAGAAATGAGGGCTGTCCAGGAGCTCTGCATCTTTGTATTCAAGGCAGGGAAACAGGAGAGGTGTCTTGCAAAATGTTGCACAGTAGAGCCTGCTGAAAATGCCTGCACTTAATCAGAGAAGTGCTTAAAGATGTGGCTCTGTTTCAACGACAGAAAAATATTCATTGGGAAATTCCCACACTGGCTAAAATTTCTCCTGACATTTCTGAGTGAAGCTTCACTGACATTTTCACAGAGGTTTACTCATTTTTGGCAGGAAAGAATTTGACCCCTCTCCTCAATCATGTTACACCCCATTTCCACTGACTGTCTTTAAGTCTTTTACCATTCTCCACTTTTCCCATGATATAAACACACACTGCAGTAGAAGCAGCAGTGTTCCTCCAGATTTACTCTAGAACAACTAAGAATCATTGCAAAATGCTTCCTACAACGTTTTTTTTCTCACTCCTCTGACTTTAAAGTGACCTTTGCTATTGAAAAAGCTGTAAGAAATGAGCCAAATAATGATTGTCAGGGCAGGAATCGGGTGACATACATGTATTTACATTTTTTTAATTAGGTAACTAAATGCAACACGCAGCTGTTACATCCTTCTCCTTACAGTCATTAGTTACAGGGCAGTCTGAACACTGTGGCCCTCCTTCCAGGGAAGGGTCTGCTTGAGTATACAGGCAATGTCAGGCTAATCAAGTGTTTCAGCTCACAAGAAGTTCACAAAACAATGCCCTTTGGAAAGATACTGAAATGCAGTCAGGGACTGTCACCTCCTTTATTAACATGCTTGGATCATGATGAGAACACCTGTCCCCAGTTGGATTTCCATTATGTAAATGTGCATTCTTTATATGCTAGATATTAAAAAAAAAAAAAAAAGACACTATGGCTTTTCTAGCAAGGAAGAGAACTCTGTCAGACAGTAGAACACATTTCTGGTGTTTTCTGCTTAATGATTCTGACTTTTTCTCTCTAATCTAGTTTCAATAATTGTGCAAAGCCTGCAGAATCCATCTCACTCTTCATATCAATTACTGCATTTAGCCCTCCTGTAGACTAGTCTAATTTAGTGAATTTCTAATCCCCTACTTGTTATGTGGGTAATTACTCATTTACATTAGGATTATATTTTTGTTTGTCTATTTTCCCACCAATATCAGATTTTTCTCCTTCACAGTCACAATTTAATCTTTTGATATTGCAGAAAATTTAGTAGTCTGTTTATGAAAAGTTGGACAACCTCCAACTATCCCCTCACAGTCCCTGAAGTGCAGTGGTAAGATGGAAACTTGCAGAAGTTTGTGAATGGCAATTCAAAGCGTATGATTTTCTGTACGTTTCCCTGTTGATGCAATCAGTTCAAGCAAGCCAAGGTGTGCAATCAAAGGATCTTTTAGTGAGTACATTTCTGTAAGATGTATTCAGTGAGATGCTGAGCATCAACTTGTGTCGAAATCAACTTTAAATTTGGACTTGAGCTTTAGTTTCTCTTCAGCCTGGTGTGTATACTTTGGTTTCCTGTAGAGCTTCAGCTGCCTCTGACGTTGCTTCTGAAGTTCTGTTATAATAGCATCATCTTCTGACTTGTGTCCTGTCAGGAGTATTTCTGAGCATTTTTATCTTTGGTTCATTGCATCTCCAAGAGTCCAGCTTTTGTGAAAAGGTGACTGCTTCCCCTCCTCCAAACTTAGTGAAGTGGTCAACCATGACCATAACATATTGAGCAGTAGAATCATCTGTGCAGAGTTGAGAATTCCTTAGCTTTGGCAGCTTGATACTAAAATGTACTCACATTTCCAATGAAAATGCCAAGAGTATTACATGAAAATAGAAAATGTTCCGCTGACATTTTTGATGCTGGCTCAGTTTTTTATGGGTAAAAGCCACTTGACAGCACTTGTCTTCTCAACCTCTTCCAAGGTCAAGATTGTATGCTAAATATTTTGAAAAGTTTACTACAGCATAAATGGAGTACAACTAGTACAGTTTTACCTTACTTCGCCTTTGCTTTGTTAAGCACAACAATGTTGATCTTACAATCAATAAAAATTGTTGCAGCTATTTTCCTAGAGGAGTCCACTTTTTCGTATCATATCTACTTTAACTGTGTTCTAGTGCATGAGTCTTCACGTTTTTGTCTGGCCATTAAAGAAAAAACAGTAGTGGCAGTAGCAGCTGATTCCAATTAATTTTGTAAAGGCTATAAATTGATATTTGAAGTCACATATCCAGTTCATTTAATTTACATTATTAAAATTTTATTTACACTTTCAAGGGCATGAAAACAGTCACACACTGTTTGTACAAGAGAAAGAGAAGGTCTCAGAAGTTCTGGATTATTTGTCTGCTTCTGTCACTGATCCACTAGGAAACATAGAAAAATAAGTATTGCATATCCAGAGATATCTGAGAATTAAGAGGATAAATGCCTTGGTAATAATGAGGGACTCAGATGCATCCATAGTCAAGTAAGTGCATATAATTTGTATATACAGGGCACAGGATACATTTCCTCATTGGAAAATTACACCTGGTACTTAATCTGGGCTCTTCTAGAATTTATCTAATGTGCTCATTTGAATTCAAGGTAATAGTTTGTTCCATCATAAAGAACATCTTTAGTTATGAATAAAGGAGGTTATTTGCTCAGGTTATATATATATATATTTTTTTTTTTTTAATTAATATCTTCCGAGTGACTCTCTCCAATCTCCAGAATCTCTTCTTTTGTTTCCTGAATTTTATACAGATTGTGAAAAAGTCTTAGAACTATAATGTGCAGATCTGACAGCTCATTGCAACTGAGACGAATTGTAGTGACAGTAGTGACTGTGACGGGTTAGGAACTTTCTCCCCTCTGACTACTGAAATTTACCAGACCAGCTCAGATGGCTAAATTTACAAGCATATATATGCAATATATTTACAAATATTTACAATTATATACAAATTAGAAATAATACAGAAATCCAAATTCCCTCCCAGGCAAAGAAACTGCTCAGAAGGGGGCCAAAGCCTCTTTTCTTCCTCTCTCTCTTCCTTCCCAGACAGAAAATGAAACAACCAGCAAAGCTTACTTGTTTTCTGGTTAGCCAAGGTTAGTGGAAGATATTAGAGCAGAGTGACGGAGAAGCAAAAGGAAGCAGTGTCCCAGAACAAAGTGGGACAAATTGTTTACATTTTGGCTTTTTATCTCTTTCAGCAAACCAATGAATGATACAGACTTCATCATTATTATTTTCTTTTTACAACCACGTATCTAATTTTTCTCATTAGAATATTCCAATTAGCCTCAATCCAGCACAGTGACTCAGTGAGATGATTCACTACGTTGCAGAACTCTTTATGGAGGTTTACATGCTAAGGGAATGAGTAAGACAGTAAAGAACTGAAATAAAGGCCTAAACATACATTGCAGTGTGTTGATCTTTATTTCCCTGATAATGTTATCTATGAGTGAGTAGGCCAGACAGAAGTACAGGTGGTTATAGTCACATTCTTTACTGTATAGCTCCACTGGGATATTTATTGAGTGACACTAGAAACTGAGAGCTTACACACACAGTGTCATCTATAATCTTTCACTCGGAAAGCTTGTCTCCAAAATCATGGGGTTGGAACTAGATGATCCTTGAGGTCTCCTTCCAACCTTACCATTCTATGATTTTATGATCATGGTGAAGGTACTAGATCAGAATACTCCATGCTACCATTTATATTCAGCACCGCCCCCCACCAAAAAAAAAAACCAACAAAAAAAAAGGTGGATGTAACTGCAAACCTCCTTTACAAGGTCATGAGAAAGTAGAGAATTATCTTAAAATAGCTTGAAGCAAGAAGACTGTGCATTCAATAAAAATATTGGTGAGATAATATCCCCATATGGGTTTTGTTCTTGTTTTGATTTCTGGCTATCTGTATTTGTTTCATCTCCTGCAGAACAAATGGTAGACTCAACACCCTGAGGGACCAAAAGGCCTTGAGGAAGAACATAGATGCCCTGAGAAATATCTTTGTCTTCATTTTCCTCTTAACTTTCCAGGCTCTGACCCTGTTTACATCGGTGAATCACAATGTCTATTCAATGTATCTATATCAGGGATTCTATCATGGATATCCCCTTGACATCTGAGCATTTGAAATGCAGCCTTACCACCACCAAAGCCTCCAATCTGTATCTCCATTGCACTAGCACACATTAGGTCATTTTCTTGTTGAATTGCTGATCAAAAATTGCTGCCTTCCATATTAAGTCTGGTTTCAATGTGTTTTTGTCTGACCAATCTCACCTTGTTTCTCAGCATCTCTTTCCTCATGCTAGCTGTTCAGATGTGAACCTTGCAGGGAATCTTGTTTGACTGCCTACTTTTCATATAAATCTCTCTGTACCTTTTGTAATCATACTTCTCTGTGACATGATCCACCAATCTGCCTCCATTTCCATCAAATTGCTCCTCAGGCTAAGCTTTGTATGGAGAAAAGTTAAGGCAAAACTAGTGGTTTTTTTTTTGCAGCGCAAAATTCTAAAGAGGATAGAATTGGGAAATATCAGTATGAGGTTGGTGGGACTCTGGAATAAGATGCCCAGAGTGGTTGTGAATGCCTCCTCTCTGGACATGTTTAGGAATAGGTTGGATGAGGCCTTGAGCAGCTGAGTCTAGTTGAAAGGTGCCTCTGCACATGGCAGGATGATTTTTTAAGGTCCTTTCCAATCTAAACCATTCTATGATTCTACGAAATGCAACATGGCATCTATGAGTGGCAATGCATATGTCCATTTTGCTGTGGCATCATCTGTTCTTTTAGATCAGTGTGTCATAAAATACCCCAGGATGCTTATGAAAACCTATTTTTGTATTTATGTTTAAGCCATGAGATTTAATACAAGTTCTAAGTCATGATCATTTTCCCTTTACTGATTTCACTCTTTCCTGAATCACCATTTGCTCTATCACATTTCATTTAACACTTCACACCATTGTTGCAAAATTATTTTAGACATCTGTTTGTTAGTATATGTTCTCAGTATTTGCACATCTGTGTCTTTGCATGGGATGTTTATTGTTGTGCTTTATTTGCATATGTAAGTAAAGAAAATGTCTCCTCTTGGGATACAGAATGGCCTTTGAAAAGCATGTTATCCTTTCTTCCACTCCTTTCTTCCACTTCCTATTTCAAATAAGGACTGTTGAGTGTAAGAAATTGGTTTATGGACTCAGCGTTCTGCTGAAAAGGTCAGAACCCACTGCGATGGTGACAGGCTCAACATTTTGCCTGCTTGGAAGGCAGGTAAAAGTCAGATGAAAAAAAGCCATGTGTCTCTGGATGATGCATCTGTGCTAGGCTTATTTGTGGCTTCCCTCAGACAGTGCATGCAGAATAGTGCATAAGAGCATAAAACATGAAGGAAGACTTGACTTCAGACAACTTTGTCATGGGTTGAGTTCAATCTGCTGATGATATTGAATAGCATGCTGCAATCCTGCCAGCTTCAAAAGGAAAGTGCTGGCTGGAGCAAAGTATCATGGGGCTTGAAGTTCAGATTGTAATACGAAAGGCTTCCTGTTCTGGTTGCTGCTTTTTGTCTCCTGGTTAGGGGTGCTGGGCTTTTCAGCTGTTTAGGCTTCTGTGTGCTTGGGTGAGGGAAAGCATTTTATCAGTGGCTTCTGCTACTGCTTCTGCATTTAGCTGCAAGTTTTCTGCAAATAGGTTAAGGTAACTGCATTGTACCATTTCCAGCAAAACTCTTTATCTCAACTCTTTATCTCAACTCGAAGTATTGTTTTTTCTGTCACTTTCCCTCCCATCTGCATGGGGAGAGAAGGGGGCTTGTGAGAGTGGGCTGTGTTAACCCAAGACAAAGTTTTACTCTTATTTTGGGACTGCTAAGCACAAGCATTTGGTCTACATGTAACAGTTCCAATTGGCACTGTCAAGAAGCAGCAGTCTTTGCACGAAAACAATAGTCCTTGGGCTCTACTATATTACTACCATACATTGCTTTGCGATGTTGTGCATAAGACTGAACACTTCAGTCCTTGGGCTAGATCTGCAGATCACAGTATCACAGTATAAGCAAGGTTGGAAGAGACCTCAAAGATCATCAAGTCCAACCCATTACCACAGACCTCAGATGGCAAATTTTGCAGCAGTCTTATCCTATTTAGCCATATTACCTGGAGACTTTACTCTCACTGCAGCAGTGCAAAATGAAGTTTCCCCACATCACAGCACACTATGATAGTGCTGTGCACACAGAAAGAAAATCTGGATCTGGAGTTTATCCAACAACCAGAACACACCTCAAGACCTCAAAGAAATGGAAAGATGCAAAAATCCCTGATTTTAGTCTCATGGGTGGCACTAGCAATTGAAAAGTTTTTGTTTTTCTGTGATTTCTAAATGTACTCATTTGATAAAAAACTAAATATAAGCAAATTTACAAGGTGATGGAAATCTGCTTAGAATCCCAGTATACATTTTTTAAATGTCTTTGGCTCCTGTTATTTTTTTCTGTTTCATTGCTGTTGAAAGATTCCAGAAGATGAAATGGCTCCTTTTATGCTTTTTTTTTTTGTTTTGTTTTGTTTTTCCCCTAATATTTGGAATTTTTCTCATGTCCCAAGGTTCAGACATTCGAGGAAGATATGATTAATGATAAATTAAAATGAATGAAAATACACAAAGATGTGATCTATCATCACATTTGTACTGTGAAAGTTGTACTTGCATTTCATGCACTTCTTCACAAAGTTCTGAAGAATAGGTGAGAGTATGAGAATGGCTGACTTTGCTGGATGCTCCTTGAGGCCTTTGCCCAAGTCAGATCACAGTGTGAGAGAAATTTCATCAAGATTTGGATGGAAGTGCTCTATGGAGGGTTTTATAATTTCTTTCTTAAGCAGGAGGCAAGACTGAATGAGAAAAGTTAATAAAATTAGCCTAATAGTTTATACAATTTTATAAAGGTTCTTAGAAAGATATTTTTCAGCCACTTCTTCTGGCACTATAATAATAGTTAAGAGGAAAGACCATTCTGAGAGAACTTGTGGCAATCACGATGTAATCAATTTTCCAAAAAAGCTCTAGCTGAGTACTGGAATTCAGTAATATGGTGCAGTTGGAATAAGGAGTCACTTGTATAACACAGAATTTATTACAGCATTTAAAAAATATCCTTGACTAGTTTGGAAATACAATATCTAAAATTCTCAAAGTTATCAAAGCAACCTAGAGACATTCATCACATTTTCCAAAGTAGCTTTGGTACTCAGTATCTCAAACTGATCTAGGTAAAACAAACACTGTTTAATTGCTACAAAACCCATCTTCATCCCAGCATAAATTCAGAAGAATGGAAACTTAGGCATCATTGAATCCTCAGGTTGCCTAAAGTCTAAATTCTTCTGGGGAAGTTCCCTAAAAGTGCTTAAGTACCTCGCCTTGAGAGCTCTAAGACTGGCTAGACTTGTTTAGTAGCTAGACACCCTATACTTACATCAAAGCCCAGATGGTTTCTACCTGTTTGCTTGGCTGGTTCAAGCATAACCTGATTTAACAACTGAGTGCTAAGGTCCCACCCTTTGCCAGAGTCTCAACCTCTCCCTTTCAGAGCTTGCTTGGCCCTCTTGGTGCTGAGTCACTGCAGCATGCAAATCCAGAAGAAAATGGATGTGGGAAAAGACAGTTGTTTCTTCAGCATACTGACTGGGCTCAACACAATGCTGATCAAATGCTCAGGTCAGTGTAGTAGTAGAAAGGGTGGGCGCCAAAGCGGGGCAGAACCATCAGTCGGCTCAGACTGCTGTGGAAACCCAGCATCAGACCATATTGGATTACATCACATGAAAACCATAGATGCTTTTCTCCACCCCAGTGGTTGTGAAGGTGAAGTTTCCAGTCACTTTAACTGTGGAAAGTTTGCACTTTTGTTGTTCCTTGTGTCATTATTTGCACATGAATAGTTTAAATCGGGTTCGTGCTTGGAGGCCAGATCATCTAGCTGCACCACATGAGCTAGTGCGCATCCAGAATTGGCTCTGTGCTAGCAGATGACTCAAGAACTGAAGTGGACATTGCCAGATCTTTGTGTGACCTAGCTGAGCACCCAACCCAGCCTACTTCATCCTATGGATGCCTGGGCAGTCACTTTTACCCATGGATTGCAGCTCTTCGTTGTCGTCTCTACTTTCCCAGGTACATGGCATATAGCCAATTGTTCTTAGCAATATATGCCTTAACTAGGTACTATGAAGTAGGTTTGGATTCTGAATGATATTTTGGGATTACATGTTCTTAGTACTGTTTGACAGAATTGTTCTTCTTTCAGTAGCATACTTAAATCTTTGCGTGGGAGAGAAAATATGCTTATGATTATTAGGGTCATTACCTTAATGGCTGAAGAACTCACATGGGAGATGTGGGCTGTAATTCCCTCAAGCTGCTCTGAACCCCACATTACCACATCTGGGTCTTCATTCAGCATTTTAGGCAGAAGGAAACACTCTTGTGATTACCTTTTACCACCAGCACTGCATTTTGTGCCTAAGACTGCAAAAATATTAGTTCACAAAGGAATTTGTGGCATGAATTTGAGCTACATGGGGCTGCCTTCTCTGGCAAATCTTTCAAAACTGCTTTAGCACTATCCTCTCATTAGCTTAGTCAGTTGTTCATTCAGCTTCTGGACCCCAGAGACAGCAACTCTACTCTTCCTGAGCATTCTGGGGAATGATATATGTAAACTGTTGGGGTCACAATCCTCAGCTTTTTGATGTCTGCACTCTGTACAGACCAGGGTCCTGGATGGAAATGGGACTTATACTTTTAAGTCCCTCAGAAGCTTTTGAAAGTATCATTGCTTGCCGTGCTAGCTGAAAAAATGTTTAATACCGAATGTGATACTCCCTGGTTGCTTCGGGGTATGTAATCTGCACTCTGAACCCTGTGGTCACTGTGAAGACTCCCATTCACAGACACGTTAAAGAGATGTAGACCAAGAAAGCTTCCTGCGTTTCTCTTGTGAATGTAATGTGAGACCCTCACATAGTAGCTGGTCTAATTTTCATCAGATTCGGTTCACTATTTTGGGGAATCTCACTTCAGGAAAAAAAAAAAAAAGGAATCACTTATACAACTCTATTTCAGCAAACAAAAGTACAGTGTTTTTTTCTCCTTGTCTTGCATAATCACTTTTAGTCCTGTTCTTTGATTGCCATTGAAAATTGTGTTTTTCATGTGACTGAAGGAATTACATTTTTTTTGACTGCAGTGCTTGAGAATTGTCTATGACTAAGAAATAGTAGAATTGTGCACAACAGAGATGGGAATGCTTACAAAATCTTTATTTGTTTCATCTATACATTTGAAATATATCTTGGAACTGAATGGCAATTTCAGTCACTGTGTTTACTGTAATTTAAACAAGGACAGTATTCATCATGTTTCTGCATCTGTCCTGTTGTCCATTTCCAAACTGCTGATTCATAATTGCTAATATTCTCTCTGGGCATAGTTTTGACTCATGCTAGTTAGTACTCTCTCGTATCTAGGCTCAATTCAGGGATAGTATGGACTATGGGACTGTTCTTGCATAGGGAGAGTGAGGCAAACTTAGCTCTATGGACATGCATCATGCCAAACCATTTGTCCTTTGAGCCTCAGAGTGAGCTCTGGGTCATTTTATTCATTATTATGAATGTAGGTTCTATTGACAAGATGGCAAGGACAAGATCTTTGTTTCAGCCAGAAAAGACTGATGTGTCCAGGGTTCTCAAATCTCAGAGTATTGAAAAGAGTACCCANCTCCACCCCTCTGATCGATCATCTTCATGGCCGTTTGTTTGTACGTCATATAATTGATCATCTTCATGGCCATTTGTTTGTGGGTCATGTAATTTTGTTTTCCTCCAGATTGTTTTCCCACTTGATTTCAGTCTGACCTTTTAAAGGAAAATATCTGAGAGCAGTGTCATTCTCAGGTGGAAAGGGTTGTGGTGGTGAACAAAGGAGCAGCAACCAACTTTCCATGCTTACTGCAGAGACTAGGGGAGATTGATGACAGAGTAAACAGCTGTGAAGGAAAACAAACAAACAAACAAACAAAACCCCCAACATAACTGGGCACCTCATCCCTCATTTAGAGATGATATTTTCTGATTGAATCTTATTGATTTCTGAATTAAAAGAAAGTATATTTTAAAGATGAATTATGCAGACTGATTAACACCATGCTCATTTTTCATTTTGAGTTGCACGTCATATTGGAACAAATTAATGTGATGTTTGATCTCAGAGGGTTTTTTACAATTTTCTTTAATATGAGTTGGCTCAGTAAATTGTCTTTGAAGGTTATTATATTCCTCTTGGGATATATAATTTCATTTGTTAAGCTTAACTGTAATGAACTGTATTAGTAGCTGTATAATGGATTGTGATAACATTACAATTCTGCATTTCACAAGTTAATGTTACAAATATTTCTTTATCTTTTCTATTTTTGTTCTCCTTTAAATTATTTTTCTTCATTGCAATATAAAATTACTTGAAATACATAACTTCCTGTAATTTTTTATTTAATATTATTTTCCAAATGTAGCAGAAATGATACAACCTTCCATACAATTAGGGAACCAGAAACCTCAATGTGTAAAAGAGACACGAAGGTAAAAGTAAGGGAAAAGCAGAATCAAACACTGAGGCACATGCTTGACAGAAAAAATCTTCTTTAACTGAAATAGAAGTAAAGACATTAGGAGTCCTTGTCTTCCACTTCAATCAGAAAATATCAGGTTTCTGGAAAAAACCTTGCATGGTTCCTCTACAGAAGACCATTCCAGATGTCTTTGTACATGATAATGGAAGATTTTGAACATTTTAATTAGCCTGGCACTGGATTTGAAAACTGATAATGCATTTCTTAAAACAACTTTTGCTGTAACTTATGGACTGCATTTTCTGCTAATAGAGCTACTTAAGTTTGCACAGCTGGGAGACTTCTATTTTTTTCCTGCAGTCTTTTCTCCCCCCTCCTCCATGCTGATTTGTTATTGTTTGAAATTCTGAGAATGTTTTACACACATTTCCAGTGTACAACATTTGGAGACTGATAAACGAATGACAACTATGATATAAAGCCTCACAGAAGACCTTGTAGGGTCTACCCAGGAAGAAGAACACATCTGTCTCCAGCTGTGCAGCTCTTTAGGAGTGAAACGACTTGTCCTGGGTTGGGCAGTGATGGTAATTATTTTTTTTTGTTGATGTGAAGATCAAAGGTTATTCTCAGGAAGTAAGGACAAGGACTGTGGTATTTAGCAGGAAAGATTTATACAGGACATAATTTAGTACATGGTTTGCACATTAACCTGGTGCTAATGCATGTAGATGACAGAGAAAATGTAAATAGTCCTGATAGAAGATAAATTGTAATTGGCGAAAAGCAAATTAATCTACTGGTCATGAATCACCCACAAGTTAGCAGAATCTTGAGCAGCTGTTACATTCCACAATCACACTTTGAAAAGAGGCTGCTTGATCTGAGGATTTCTTGCTATCATGGAAATAACTTGTTCCTCTCGTTCTAGCATGTGGGGNTCCCTTCCCTTTTTTCTTTTCTTTAACAATAAATCCTTGCTTCTAACAAGACCATCCAGTTCTAGGCTAACATAACTCATGGATTTCTTCCCGTAAGAATGAATCCTTTGGGTTTATATTTTCAAAGTACAAACTAAGAATATGACCTCACACAAGCCCCTTCAAAACCATAGAGGTAGTAGTTTACAGATGACTTTTCATAACTGAGCATACCATGTCAGTAGATGAGATGTAATGTTTACTTCTCCACAGTTTTCTGGTGCTGGGCCAAAAAATCCATGAAACAGCTTTCTGATGTTTCTTCTTCCTAATTTTCACTTTTATATGCAAATAGCTTTTGCCTGTTAAAAGGGGCTCCATATAAAACACAAATATACAAATTGTGTGAGCAAAGAGAAAAAAAAATACAGACATTATGTGGAAGAAAACATTGGGATCCCTTGGAGCAAATCAAGACTTAAATAAGAGTTATGCACTAAGCATTGTGACAGAAAACATTTTTCAATAATCTTGACATGGGCATAAAAGCTCTTCTGTTAAAAAAATCCACTATGAATTTCATTATCCATAGGACCCTAGTTCTCTTTCCTTACTTAGACTGCTCAGATTTCTATTGTTTTAAATAAGGAAAAAATGCCCTGAGCTAAAATAAGTTATATTGATGTGAAATTTAAAAAAATTGTTTAAATTCATGCTTATCATGAATTTCTAAGATGTTTACCATAGATTTCTAAGATGAAAAACAGGTCTGTCTGGAGGCCATTTGAACAAAACAAAATCAGAAGCGGTAAACCTATTTATTAATTGTATCTTGTTCACAAATATTAATGGAAAGACATTTTGCCCTGTATAACAAAATTCATGCATTTGTGTCTTGAACAAATTGCTGGACTAAGGAAAAAAAAAAGGAAGAGAATGAAGTTCTAGACTGTTTGGCTTGTCTTTGTTTCCATTTTCATGCTTGCAAGAAAGCACATCCAAGGGATCAAAATACATGTTCTTCTCAGATGGCTTTGCTATGATCCAGACATCAGATGTCCAAAGAAGGTAAGCAGTGGTGGACTGCACAGAGGGTACCTAAGGAGGCTTTGACATGGTAGAGAAGCTATTCACTGTAAGATTTGGTTTTCTAATTTTGTGCAAGCTTCAGTAAATCTTTCAGCACAGACTAATCTGCTGTTACAGCAAATGCAGCCAAAACCCAGAAATTCTCCGGCTAATTCTGGCTGCAAGCCAAACCTCACTGTTTCCCCACTGTACTGCCCTCTCACAGAACAAAACCTTACTGGATTCCCTTAAAATAGCAAATGAACTTTTTATTCATTGAGGGAAAAATCAGCTCCAGCCAATGACAGGCTACCGCGCCTTCCTACAGGTTACTCAGTTTAAATTACAAAGCCATAACATTTATTTTAGCATCTTTCAAGTAGATAAATACAGCATTTCTCTATTGCTAAACAAGCAGGGTGGACCAATGGATGAATAATGCAAATAAAATAAGCAGCAGTATGGCTTGGTAGAAGAGACACCACCATCGCTCTTTTTGAGGTAAAGCAGAGACTAGCACGTACAGTAAGGATCAGAGTGCTGCGAATACCAGTCATTATGGGACCAAGGGAATTAAAAGCTGACCTGCCAGGAGCTTCAGCTACCTAAACTGTAGCTTCCTCATTTGCCTGGGTGACGAAGACCTTCCACACTGAAATATTAGCGTGCCAGCAGTCTTTAGTGTCCAATTGCTAAGAAAGGGGCATGGTGAAATCAATAGCTTTAGTTCAAGGGCATGCAAAAATCGTTTCTATCCAGCAAAGCTAGGTTGTACCAGGTGCAGTAACTGCTGTGGTATCACTAAGGAAAAAATGACAGTATGTCCTTTCTGGCTTTGCTGACAGCAGTCATGATACCATGCCAAAGCTACTATAAAAATAATAAAAGTTGGGAAAGGGTTATCTATACTCCTGCTGATTAGTAGATATAGAAAGAGGCTTGTGTACATAACTATCAAGATTAATTAAAAAAACTCTCTGAAACACCGTAGCACTGTAACACTTCTGTTAGAGAGTTTAAAATTAAGTTCAACTCTTTCCTGTTCTCTTTTTTTTAATCCCAGAATAGCCAAATGCATGTTCTCTATTTTATACTCATTACTCAGTTGACATTATTTTTAAAATTTCTTCTGAATAATACTGAAGAAATTTGTTTTGTATCAATGTCTATTCCACAGAGATTTATTTCTAGCAGAAAAGAAATAAAAACAGAAAAAAAAGAGAAAGAAATTCCACATAACTCTCCTTTAAATATGTCATAGTGACAACAGGGCAAAAATCTTCAAAAGATACTCTGGAAAAAAAATCACATCTTTAGCTTTCAAAAATATCACAAAATGCCCACTCTATGTAGAAAAGCATGTTGAATAAATGCATGTGCAGTTAACCTCTCAAGTACAAGGTGGACATTTACCATATATGTTGTCATTTCCAGGATTAATCTCTTCTCTATGCTTTTACCTATGTGATATATCTTGTGATAAGAGGTATAAAAGTCCACAGCATTGTTAGTCACTTAATAAAGACTAATAACATTAGTTGGCCAGGGATGGTGAAAACAACTCAAACAGTTCTTGCTACTAAGCCAGATTTCACAATAATGTTGAGCATATCTGTAGAATGAAGAAAAGAAAGGAAACTTTGAAAAGGAAAATTTAAAAAAAACCAACAAAACTAAAAGAAAATAATAGAAAAGAAAAGAGAAAACAAAAGAAAATAGAACAGAAAATAGGAAAGGAAGGGAAGGGAGGGGAGGGAAAGGGGAAGGAAAGATGTAAGCATCCAGCAGGTTTTGAATTTTTTTTTGTTTTCTTGGAAATCTAGCAACTTCCTAGCTTCCTAGTTTCACAGAATCATAGTTGCTTCACAGTGTTACCGAGGAGAGCATATTAAATACATAGCATTATTAAACAGAAAATTTTAGCAGCCATTGCAATGTCGCTCTCTCATACATTTTTTTTCTTTGTGAAGACAATTGCTGAAGATATGTTAATGAGACTCCTGTTATGCAGGAATGCTTACAGTCATGAGCCTTCAAGCAAAGTTCATCAAAGGAATACCGAAAATTACTTTTAAAATACCTGTAGTGCCTAAAAATACCTCCTTGACACTTTACTCATCCACTTTCAAACTGTAAACTAGTCATACAGGTTAGTGCCGAATTTGACTGTAAAGAAAGCCATCCTGTGTGCTATAGATCAGCCTTTCAAAACCATGGATCTGTTTCTGCCCTGATGCAAAATTCCTTGTAAATCACATGAAGTCACAGCTTCTAGATTTGGGTGGATCACTTTGCTCAGTAGAAAGATCAACTGGCTGACAGAAAGGAAAAAAATTGAGAGTGATTTCTTGGCAGCAGATGTAAAAGTAATATATGGAAATGCTTCCTCATTCCCATCGTGGTTAGCTGGTGGAACTCATTGCTGCAAGAGTTCATTGAGACAGGCTTCAAGGGAGGCTGGGTATCTACTAGTATATTTTTAACCCCCAACAACTAGATTAGGAAAGTCTTAATGTACAGATGAGAATGCTAGGACACATAAAAGAGTTTATGTTGTGGTGTGAGTTATAACTGAGTTGGTAGTCGTGTACCATTTTTGAGTCCTAACATTACTTTTAATGCTATGGTGCTTAGCTAGCAATCATTTGAGCTTCCAGCTTCTGTGAACAACTGATTTTTATTCCTTGTTGTCACAGAATATGATGATAACCTGATTTTGTATGTTCTGCCCACCTGAAATAAGAGTGCTGAATGTTAGAAATGGTGGAATTTATGTGATGAATCCTGCTTCGCATTGCATTAACCATTTCAAAGAGAGTCAAAGGGATAAAAATATCTTAATTTAAAATGCAATGCAATGAAAATAATTCATAGAGAAGTATTGTGGGAGAGGAATTCTTATAGTCGTAATGCATTATAGATCCTGCTTTCTGCAATCTGCTGTTCCTTCCAATGTTATTAATTGATTGCACCCATAGCTGTTTGGTTCTAAAGGTAGATTAAATAAATTTCTTTTGCATCGGGCCTGTAGATATTTGACTGAACTATTACAGTGAAACAACAGTTAAAGCATTAGTAGAAGTGGAATTTGAAGAAAATCTTAAGATTTGGTGTCAGGATACCATTCACTCTTTGTAGCTATAACTCTTCTCCACACTAAAACATAAATTGAGAGCTTTTCCTGTCCTGGTCTCATAGCCTTTATGAACACTTCATAATAGGAAAAGGCAAAAGAAAGGAGGCCTGCTTCAGAGAAGAGCCCTGCTTACATGCGCCCTTGAGCAGAGCGTAGCTTATATAGAAGCTTATATAGGGTCACAAAGATGATCGGAGTGCTGGAGCACCTCTCCTATGAGGACAGGTTATGAGAGTTGGGGCTCTTCAGTCTGGAGAAAAGAAGTCTTGGAGGAGACCTTGTAGTAGCCTTCCAGTATCTGAAGAGGGCCTACAAGAAGATTGGGGAGGGACTATTTACAAGGTCTTGTAATGACAGGATGAGAAGTAATGTATTTAAATTGGAAGAGGGGAGATTTAAAGTAGATGTTAGGAAGAAGTTCTTTACAGTGAGGGTGGTGAAACACTGGCACAGGTTTCCCAGGGAGGTTGTGGTGGCTCTCTCTCTGGAGGCATTCAAGACTAGATTAGATGAGGCCTTGAGCGACCTGTTCTAGTGGGAGATATCCCTGCCTATGGTGTGGGGGGGTTGGAACTAGATGATCTTTGAGGTGCCTTCCAACCTAAACCATTCTATGATTCTATAAGCAAACTTAGAATGCCTATTTTTCTTTTAATTTTTTTCACTCCTTTCTCCCTATATAGAAAGGCTCTTTAATTTCTCATCTTTTAAAGCATTCTGACACCACATGATTGGTCTGAGTCATAGAGGTTTAAGTTAACTTTCCAGATTCAAGAAAAAAAGGTATTTTCAACCCTCCTCCATTATAGCACTTAAATTTTCCTTATAATACCTGAGCCCATATAACAGAGGAAAAGTTATATATAATTGAAAACACAGGATCTAGCACTAGCAAAATTTTAGACAGCCTTACTTATGTGAACCTCTGCATAAATTTATTAGTTGTAACTTCACAGCCATTGCAGAGGGTTGTCTGGTGTTGCAGCTCCCCATCACCTGAGGGTACCAGCAGAGAATCATGTCTCCTTTTCTGCTGCAGTGTACTTAACTCAAGTCTGGAATCTTGGACTGTAAAACCCTCAGCTGTGTTTACAGATATCATCTTCAAGTATGTATCAATGCATATTTTTACTTTTTATGTTTTTTTTTGTTTTTGTTTGGTTTTTTTTGTGTACTTTCACTTGAGAAAAGAGAATGAAAAATGTTTTCACATTCTGGGTTTTACGTGTTAGCTCAGTGATTCCTTGGCAAATATTTCTTTGCTAGAAGCAGAGCAGGAAAATACCTAGACTGAATTTACCATAAAAAAAAACCAAAACGAACCAACAACAACAACAAAAAAAACCAACCACTGCAAAATTTATGCATTTGGGACAATCTTCAACTGGTGCTGTGCAGTGTAGTGGCATTATCTGGCCCAGCAAGAAACTTGTTTTAGAATAGCAGTCCCAATACAAGAGCACCTTATAAACAATGCCACACAGTCTGGTTAAAACCATAGAAGAAAAAAAACAGATGATGTCTTAAATATACAGAAAGAGAAGATAGGTGCAGAAACTTTGAAAATACTCCAGAAATAAAAGGAGGGTGTAAAACCCTTTCCATATATATATTCTGTAGCTAAATGACATTTGATTTATTTTGTATTGTTTTTTTATAGTGTGTCTCTTATAGTGCAAATAATGCTAGTACATAATGCTTAAAGAGCATTACCACAGACTTAATGAATACTCTCAAAAGAGTTTATTTGGAGGATAAGAATTAAATATGTGTATCATTTAGAATGCAAATACACCCACTTTTGTGTAACAGAAGAAAGCAAACATTTCAAGACTAAAATATAGTTTCTCAAGTTGCAATTTCAGAATGATTTTCCATGTATTACATGGATTCAGATTAATTTAAATTGGTTAGAGAGCCCTTCAGTATTAATCAACAGATTTTTCCAAGTAATACATATTTTTTCTACTTTTCTTTCTTTGAGTCCTTGAATTTAATAATGTTGGGATTTCCTCCTCCAAAGATGGATCTGCTAAATAAATTTGAATGAACTCAAACACTTTAAATAAAGAATGAATCTAGTGAAAAGTATAGCTTGATAAGATCAGGAGCCTGAATCTATAATCCCCACAACAATTTGAAATTAAACCTGAATCAATGTATTCTTCAATTGTAATTCAGAAATGTTATGTCCTTTCCTTATAAACCATTCCCCTGAGCCCATAACCTGAACATGAAGTTCATATAGGAAAATATTCTAGAATAAGGCTATTATTACACTGGGCCCATAACTCCCCTGGAATTTCCCTTATGAAAAGGAACTCCAGACCAGCCAATTGGCTTTCCCATCATCTTTCCTGGTAGACACATTCAGTGGGGTTATTATTGTGGGTAATGCCCCATATGCTTCCTACATTAAGAAGGTGAGGGGAGATGAACACCTGCCATGACATAACCCTTAATAAAATTCACTCTGCAAGGTAGAAAACTCCTAAAAAACTGGTGGAAAAATCTTTATTTCTGAATTTGAACGTGAAGTTGTAGCAGGCACCTCGAGTCAAAAGCCGATTAGGTTTTGAAATGAATGAAGAGGATGGTCTCTGTATTGGATTTGTAAGATCACACAAAAGATTTGAAAATTAAAAGGAGATGCCATAGTTTTAAAACAGACTAATGAGTTCTAGAACACTGACAGGCCTCACCTGTTCCTTGGTGCTAGGCATCAAGGAAACACAAATGTTCAGGGATAAAGGTGTGTTTCCACGTGCAGATGATTTGTAGAAATGGAAGAATGAATTGACGCTTGGTACTATAACTGCACTTAGAAGCAGGTTTTATGATGACAAGTATGGTATACATCTGCTAAAATGTAACTATAAGAAGAAAACATATATAAGTTATAGATCAGGTTTCACCTCATCTCTGTGGCAAATGTGTGGGAGGTATGACAGAAGAAGGCATGGGTATCGCTTCTCCCTGAGCACCTGCTGTAACCTCTGCTTGCAGGCTGGCACTGATCTGAAGAGACCTTTGGCTTTTCATATTTTCAACAACATGCAAAGAAAAGGGACATGTGAATTGTTCGCTCCTCTGTTTTCATTTTAGTTGGTTTCATAGAATCATAGAATCATAAGGTTGGAAGGAGACCTCAAGGATCATCTAGTTCCAACCCCCTGCCATAGGCAGGGACACCTCCCACTAGCACAGGTCACTCAAGGCCTCGTCCAACCTGGCCTTGAACACCTCCAGGGAGGGAGCATCCACAACCTCCCTGGGCAACCTGTTCCAGTGTCTCACCACCCTTGCTGTAAAGAACTTCCTCCTAACATCTAGTCTAAATCTTCCCTCTGCCAGTTTAAACCCATTGCCCCTTGTCCTGTCATTGCAAGACCTTATAAATTGTCCCTCCCCAGCCTTCCTGTAGGCCCCCTTCAGATACTGGAAGGCTACTATAAGGTCTCCTCGAAGCCTTCTCTTCTCCAGGCTGANTAAAGAATTTCTTCTTAATGTTCAATCTTGATCCAGCTTCTTTCAGTTCGATGCCATTACTCCTCATCCTGTTACTACATGCCTTTTGTAAAAAGTTTCTCTCCAGATATCCTGTAGGCCTCCTTCAAATACTGGAAAGCTCTTTTAAAGTCTCCCCAAAGCCTTCTCTGGTTTGAACAGCTCCAACTCTCTCAGCCTATCTTTATAGGAGAGATGCCTCATGGCCCTCCTCTGGACCTGCTCTAACAAGTTCCATGTCCTTCTTGTTTTGAGGGCTCTAGAGCTGGACACAGTACTCCAGATGGGGTATCATGAGAGCGGAGTAGAGGGGAAGAACCAACTCCCTTGACCTGCTGGCCATGCTGCTTTTGACAGAGCCCAGGATTGGGTTGGCCAACTCATATTGAGCTTCTCACCAACGAAATCACTCCAAGTCCTTCTCCTTGGGATTCTAACCATTTTCCACCCACCCTTATTTGTGCTTGGGTTTGCCCTACTCAGAAGCAGGACTTTTGCACTTAGTTTTGTTAAACTTCGTGAGATTGGCATTGGTTCAGCTCTCAAGCTTGCCAAGGATCCTCCTTCTGTGTGTCAACCACACCACACAATTTGGTGTAGTCAGTAAACTTGCTCTTCCCCTTCCCCGGGAATTGGACCCCATCAGCCTTCAGGAGTGCAGTTTTTTCAAAGTGCTTCCCAGGGTAAGTAGCCAAAACCCTGGCCATGACAAGACTCCTATAACCACTTTATTATTTGGGTTTCTTTGACAAAGAAATTATACTTTCACCTCGAAACATTTTCCAGGTTCAAGTGGGTACATTTTATGGGGAGAAATCAAGCCAATGTGAAAGTGCCCTAGGTGTGCAGAATAGAAATGCCAACAGGCTTTTCGCTATAGATGTGCTAGCAACCCAACTCAAGTATGCTATCATTAATTAAGCAGATGAAACAAAAAGCAGAGAGAAAATTAGCTCAAGGTCAGTGGTTAATTGTTGCAAATTTGTAAATGGGCTCTGTACTGGAGAGATCTGTAAAATAATGCTCCTGTTAAAAGTTATGTGGAAAGTAAAGTTTCTCAGCAAGCTAATTTTACTCTGTTAACAAAGCATGGTTTCAAGCTATTCTTGTTAACCATCCACCCACTTTCTTTTCCTTCACCACCTCAGATTTGCAGATAGGAGGTAAAATTACAGTCTTTTGTTTCATCCAGAGATCTCTTTACAAAATAAAGCCTGCTTTTATCCTGTTGAAACCTGTGTGCTTTCCTTCATTGTGTAAAGCCAAAAAATCTGAGGTCTAACTTTAAAAGTAATCCTTTGTGTTGCTTCCCACCCCACATCCCCCCCACACCTCTTTGTTGTATGTATAGCTTGACTGTGTACCTTCAGTTGAACTTTTCCCCTGCCAAAGCACACACTTAAAGCAGGAAAAGAGGGGCTAGGGTGAAAAACTGGCCCCAGTATGCTTAATAGACTTTAACAGGATTAGATTTCCATTTTGGTGGCTTCTGCTCTTTTAGTTGTTCCTTTTAGTTCTGCCCAAGATGGAATCGAGTCCTGCCTCCTGGAAGTTCTAATATAGATGGTCTGCTGCAGCAAAAACAGAGTGCCATGAATTTGTATGATTTAACTGGCTTTGACACTGGCACTTGACACAGGAGTGGGGTCATAGTCTAAGAACTGAAGTACCCTACTCAATATATGTGCAATTCTTAATATGACTCCAAGAGAGTGGAGTGGAGATCCAAGTGTACTTGGACTTCTTCTTCTGTTAGCTTTTTTTCATCTTTCGGAGCACATCTGTATTCACAGGATGTTCTTGGCATTTGTAACAGGAAAGGGTGCTGCAAAAGCCAGTTAAAAGAAACAAAACAGATAAAAATTGCCAAGATAAGATTGCTAACAATGCTGGGGACCTTGATCACTGAGCTGATCAGAGCAGAGGAATGTGTTTGTCTGCAAGATCCGTGTAGTGGGGTTACAGGGACAGAAGGATTGGGACATTAATGCTGGAGCACTTCTTATGGTGGACTCCACTTTTGCTTTCATGCCTGTGACACAGCTGTTGTCTGAAGAAGCCACAGGTGATGGGATTAGTATCAGGTTTGTCAAAAGAGTGCCTGCTTGAAGACTAAAGCCTTCCCCATTCCTCTGCCAGCAGCTTCAGACTCAGCTGATTTTCTAGCCATCTTCATTTCCATTAAGTAATACCACTATACCCACACTTACCCCTCAAGGCAGCACATGCTTTGTGCTGGATCAAAGCCACAGAAATGTAGAGATTGGAGTAGACATGTTTGATCAAATGGAATGGATAGTTTCACATTTCTGTATCTTTCTCTTCCTCAGTGGCACCCAATTCATGAAGAAACTGCTTCCTTCTTATTCAGTATCAGCTCCTTCCTTCAATTGAGGCACCAGCTGTAAAATTAACGCTGTAAAAATGGTTAAACTTCTATGAGACTTCATACTTCTTCCAATGAGATGTGCACAGCACTCTGAACCTGTTCACAAAAAAGCTACTTCACTGCCCACAGAAACAGCCATAGTCTTCCTACCACATACATATATCTTCAAGCTTATAAGAAAGTGTAGTTCCACTGTGATCATTGCATCTTTTCTCACTTGGTATTTCTCTTCAAATATTTTTCTCATTCTGTTCTTATGCACTAGGGAGATGATTTTTTTCCCTTCCAAAACTATCCATGAGATGGATACTAAAAGACATCATAGGTGTCTCTGGTGTTTGCATTTTGCATGTGATGTCAAGATATTGGCAAGGCTGCAATATGATTGGAGAGCTGGACAAGAGAAAACATTAAAAACGCCTCAGTTTGCTTAGGTTATCAAAAAGAAGACAAAGTGGTGACTTGACTACAGTGTTTAATGCATCTGAAGAAACATTTTGACACTGTAAACTCAGAACAGGAGTTTGTTGAAACTACTAGCAGATGTCACTGAATTCAGCACTTTCAAAGCTAAAGTTTATTCCTGCATTTGAAAAGATGCTAATTTAAAACATTTTCTAAGTGAAAAGAGGTTAAATTAAAAAGCCTACCTAATAATTGTGTAAAAACTGAACCCTTTTATTTAAGAAAAATAGTAGGCTGATTCATTATGTTGATAAAAAACTCTTCCAGCAGTCCAGCTATCAGTGTGTTAATTGTTCTAAAGAGACAGCCCCCATTGTGGGCTTCACACTCTGAAACTAATCTAATAATGCAAAAAGCAACAAGACTCTAGAACCATCTGAGCATTCTTGGATATAGAAGCAACCACCATCTTCTGACAATAAGAAAGTTAGAGAATGGCCTACCCATGTTTTCATCTGGTAATTTGGCTCACATATGCTGAGGACAGGGAAAATTGGACCAATTATAATTGTTTGCAGCCTTTTCAATGGTTGAAATCTTCCCTGTCAGTACCTTCTGATGACAGGAGTAACTTCTGAATGGAATTCTCACACCCTCTAATTTTGACTCTTTTGATTTGAAAATGTTCAGCTTTATAAAAAGTTTCTGCTAGAATAATTCTGAAGATCCCTGCAGAACAGCAAAAAACATTTTAGCTCGTTTCAACTCATGTACAAAGTTGCAGAAAATACAAGAAAAATACCTATCAAGGTCGACACAGCCAGGGAATTAGGCCCATCAGGGAGATGACCCAAACCTTTTTCTGAATGAGGAATATCAAGGTCAGGGTCTAGGTGAGAAAAGGAAAAATAATGAAGTGGAAGGATGCATTTTCAAAATTCTTATGAAAAGCCACTTTGTGCTTATGCAGCTTGTTCTTGCATTCTGCTTTTTATAATTGGTATTAGTATTTGTCTCTCACTCCACAGAATACCAAATTTAAAGAAAATAAAGATTAGCAGGCTCCATCAGCACTGCTCTATAAGGCAGCCAGCAGCTCTGGAGCCCTCCAAGTTGTTATGGAAAACAAAGCATGTGACTAATTGGACAAAGGTGCTTGGTGGAGCTTGGAAGTAATCACTACCATCCCTCATCTTTCACAATCCTAAATATACATTTGAACTATAGCTTTTCATCCTGTTTTTCTGGCAGGACATCTTCAATCTCTTGCCCTCTATATTGAGAAAAATTCCTCTGCATGTGAGTCCAAGTAAAAGTTGTATTTATAGCAGTTTTAAGTGGTTTATATTGTCTAAGTTTTTATTATACTGTCATGATAAGTTTGCAGGTTCTCTTACAGTGTTTTGCTTTGAGTAGAGACTCAAATGCATACTCTGCTTAAACTAACTACTGAAGTTGGATGATCTGTTTGAGTTTTTTGTTTGTTTGGGGTTTGTTGTTTTTTGATTTTTTTTTTTTAGCAACAAATATCTTTACCCCTTCCTATGCTTTTCTAAAATACAATTTGAAGATATTCCAAAACAGTTGCAAATTTTACTTCAGTTTTCTTTAATTGTTCCCACTAATTGGAAAGGAAAAAAAAAATTAAAAGGACAAATTTTGGAAAGAATTTTCCCTGTACTTTAAACCTGTGGTTTGATTCACAACAAGTCTAAGCAGTCCTTTATAAACCTACAGGATATATATACAGTCAGGATATATCATGGTGGCTTGAATATTTACTTAAAAGATGTCTTACTCAAGCCCTTCACCTCCTTTTTTAATTTTTTTTTCATGTTATCAGCCTTTTCCTGTAGAATATAGTGTGATGGTTCTTTCTCCACTCTTTGTGATTTCCTGTTTAAACCTGTAATATAGCAAAGAAATAATTACTTTTACTTCAATTAATGAGAGAGGAAATAAGGATTTTATTGTATATTCTGGTTCTGTGGTCATAGAAAAAGCAGTTATTTGTACAGCCTGCTACCCACATCCTAAATTTTTGGGTGATGATTTTCTGGATACGTAATGGTGAGTTAATGAAGAAATGTAATGCTGTATTTTGGGTAAGAGTAGATCTAAAAAGCTGGCTGGGTTAGTCATTGTCCTAAGGACTCCTTAATTATTAGTGATCATTCTATAGCATAACTTGGTTTTCTCAATAACTGCTTTATTATAATTCCACATTTGTAACAGAATGGATAGCAGAACTATTGTGACAGAATGAACTATCAGATAAAGCATTTGAGATCAACTAATTATTAACATCCATCTACATTTAGCCTGCATTTGGGACTAAACTCTAGCAATTACTCTATCACCTGATGACCCTTCTCAGCAGAAGAAGGAAATCAGGAAAAGGAGAGAAGATCCACAGGTTGAAATGAAAATGGATTATTGGTATTAATGGAAATTAACATAAATGTCAGTAAAAGATATATAAAGCCATACTCAACCCAGCAAAGTACAACACTCACAACACCTAGGAAAATCAATAGGAGCAAGGGGAAGAGAAGTCCAAGCAGAAGGTGGTTCTCCCTACAGCAAACTTCTTCCTTTATACTGAGTGTAATACTCATGATCTGGGATACACCTGTGAGCCAACTGTCCTGTTGAGTCAGCTGTCCTGGCTGGCTTGGAACTGCTGAGGGCCTGCAGCACATGGCTAACCTGATGTTCTGTCCCAGCAAACCCAGGACACCCCCTAATGCTTTACAGGAAGTTGTGGCAGATTTGGTCTGCACAAGGGTAGGGAGGCTCTACAGAGGGACTTGAATAGCTTGGGTAGAGAGGCCAATGTTAACAGGATGAGCTTCAACAAGGCCAAATGCCAGGTCCTGCACTTGGGTGACAACAACCCCAAGCAATACTACAGGCTTGGGCAAGTGTGGCTGGAAAGCTGCCTAGCAGAAAGGGACCTGGGGGTTCTAACTGACAAGCAGCTGACTATAAGCAAGCAGTGTGCCCAGGTGCCCAAGAAAGCCAGTGACATCCTGCCTTGTATTAAAAATGCTGTGTCCAGCAGCAGCAGGGAGGTGATAGTGCCCTTGTACTCAGCACTGGTGAGGGCACACCTTGAGTATTGTGTTTAGTTTTGGGCACCTCGATGCAAGAGAGTTGTGGAGGTCCTGGAGCGAGTGCAGAGGAGGGCAACAAAGGTGGTGAAGGGCCTGGAGAATAAATCTTTTGAAGAGTGACTAAAGGAGCTGGGAATGGTTAGTTTGAAAAAGAGGAGGCTGAGGGGAGACCTCATCACTCTCTACAGCTACCTGAAAGGACATTGTGGAGAGGTTGGTGCTGGTCTCTTCTCACAGGTAGTTAGCGATAGAACAAGAGGGAACGGCCTCAATATCTGACTGGGTAGGTTTAGTTGGACATTAGGAAACAAATTTTCACAGAAAGAGTGGTCACACATTGGAATGCACTACACTGGGAGGTCATTGAGTCACCAATCCTGGATATGTTTAAAGGTCGTGTGGATGCAGTGCTTGGGGATATGGTTTAGGGTGAACTTTGTAGAGTAGGGATATCAGTTGGACTTGATGATCCCCAGGGTCTTTTCCAACCTGGATGTTTCTCTGATTCTGTGATTCTGTGAAGAGGAGAGAACCCTCTAAGGTCTCATAAGCTGCACTCAATTCACAGTAAGGCAGTAAGTTTTCTGAAGTATAAGAAAGTACTCTTCTAATGTGAGACTGACAGATCCTATTCTGATCAAGCCTTGGTGTGCTGTTTTGGGCCTCATACTTCAGGAAAAACTGGAGAGCAGAGTGAGTAATCTCAAAGACCTAGTTTATTCAGAAAGAACAGATAAATTGTGGTAAACTTAAAGAAATGCACCTTATGGGAAGATTTGAAATAAATGAACTAGAAGAAGAAGATCTAATTTCTCATCCAGTGAAAGACTGATCAAGAAGGAGTAGGCTGAAACCACAGTATAGAAGTTACAATTTACCAATAACAACATTTTCCAGTGATTAAGAAGTGAAGAACATATTCCTTTATTCCTACCAGTGCTAGAGGAGAAATATACAAATTAGGGCTCACCCTCCAACAGTATGCTTTCTTTTACCACATGTGCTCTGAATCAAGAAAATTTAAGTTTTGGTCATCCTCCTCCAGATGAATGTTATAAACCTTAGCTTTCAAAGTGGAAGATAAGGTGAAAGCACAATGAATATGAGTTGCCAAGCCCAAACTAATAAGCTGTGTTTCTGCAGGACAGTAACAATACTGGTCTTGTGCCTGCTTTGGAAAACGGAGGAGGTTCGGGAGCCAGAGCTGTCTTGTGACTGGTTTGGAAAGGGGAAGAGGCTAAGGAGCCAGATCCAGCAACACATGGGACAGGGCTGATTTATGTTCCTGATACTCAGCAGTATAAATATTGGGTCTAGTTAACTTACTCACCCATCTGGTAGATGATTGTATTTCTGTCCCTGATGTAGTTGGAATGCATTTGCATAAAAAAATATAGCTTCAACAGAAGAACAGTCTGCCTACTCCCTGAAGACTTTGTAAATTTCAAGCCCTCCTTGAAAGATAATGGTTAAAATCCTTCAATCCAGAGAATTCATTAGCTACTGTTTGGATTAGTACTTTAACCCTCAAGCCACTGGATAAAAAGAGTAGAGGAAGGTTCTCCACACCAGATGTTTGTGGAAAATTCAGCTTGAAGAAAACCAAACAAAACTATTGCATGAATTAAACAGAATTTATGCAGAGTTTTAGGGTGACTGAAGCTGAAATTTTCTGGGAAAAAAAAAATCTTACCACTGTAAACTTCTAGCAGTTTTCATTATATTACAGCATTAGCACATTCAGGCATACAAGGTTAAATTTAGTCCTTGATCTCTGTGAATGTGATGCCTTTGTTTCTTTCTGGAAAACTATGACCTGACAATAACCATTACCTTTATGAGAGCAATGTCCTAAGTAATATATAGATGTTTGCGCCTACACAGTTTCAGGAGACCAGTGGACAATGCTTCTCTACAGTTTCTTTTACAAAGGGACGAATAAGTTACCTGTGTCATGATGCAACAAAAAAACCAACAAAAACTTGTTTTATAATTAGGGCACCTAATTATATAGAAAGACTTCTTTTCAACTCTGCCCACTGATATTAAAACGCAGTACTAAATTGAAATAGATTTATTAGTTATAACATGACAATCCTTTTCCTTTTTTACCCATTTTCAAGGCTCTAGAGTATTACAACACTCTACCATGATATTTATGAATTGTAAGAACAAGTTTAAAATATCTCCACCCTATTTATTGCTTAGATACTTGGAGAGCAACTGTGGTCTAGGTAAATATAATGCTAATAGACACATTATTGACTCCAACATAGAGAATTTACACATTGCTCAGCCCAAACAAGTACTTATCCACCCCTTAATTCCCCAACACAGAGAATGATTTTTCTGAGTCAGGGATTTGACTATTGTCCAGGGTATTTGGTTTTTTTGGGGGGTTTTGCTTTGTTGTTTAGTTTTTTTATTATGTTGTTTGGTTTTTTTTTCTATTTTGTTTTGATTTAGTTTGGTTGGTTGTTTATTTTTTCATGCCACTCATCATACACCTCCACTACATAGCTATCAGTAATGGTATTGAAATGCATCATGATGAAAAAGAAGAGTCCAGCACTGCAAAAAAAGAAACACAAAAAATAATGTAAGTGAAAAGCAGAGAAAACAAACCAACTGCAAAATAGAAGTAATATTTTTGGCATTTTTGTCTTTCAATTTTAGTATTTGTTGCTGTTATTCCTCATTTCAAGAAAGACATTAACCCTGTTTAACTTACTTTTTTTATTAAAAGAAAACAAAATTGGCACTATGAGCAATTTTTAAGGGGAGAAAAAAAAAGCTGTTACAACCTCAAGAGCAGATGAAGGGTTGTTGAAGCCTATGGCTGTGACAACACTTGTGGGAAGGTCTGGAACAGCAGGGAGGAAAACGTCAGTCAGGAAATCAGAAAAACAATCCAAACACATGATAAAGTCCTTCTTTTAATAATACGGGTTTAATTTTAATAATATATTACTATTCTGTTTGTTTCTTAGAGATTTAAGTTTATTGTAAAGGATATCTTGAAGCTGTCAGTCTATGGAAGCTCGCCTAAACTCCTTCAACACGCAGCTTTAGCAGTTTGCCTGTTTTGAGACTACACATTAATAATCACAAACTACTATAGGTATTAAATAGGCTACCAACCCTCCTATAAGTGTAGTCTATGTTTCTACACACATTTTACAGCAAGCACAATGGGAATGATGTCAAGGGGTACAATGAAACTGTGCAGCTCTTGACTTCTTAGGGAGGACCTTTTCCATTTGAACAGCTATTCATTAGCCAAGGAATATTACAGAGGAGCTGATTTAGTGCTAATGAGAAAGGTAGGGTGGTACCGACCATATTGTCAACAGTAGAACTGATGTCCAGCCTGTACTGTTGTCCTCTGGTCAGGTCTGCCTATACATGACCTATAAACTGCTTTAATTTCTCATAGCTCTCAAGTTGGTCACTCACATATGCTGCATGGCAGCAACCTATAAGCAACACCTGCAGTGCTAGGAGCCTCATTTTCTGGCTGACTCCAGGGAGTTCATGCTTGCTCTCCTAAGTCTCTATTCTTCCTGTCTGCATTTGGCCAGACTCTGCTGAGTCTGTCTAGGATCAGACTCATGAGCACAAATGAGGTTTTGGAGGAAATGCATGTGTCTGCGTATGTGTATATGCAAGTTTTATTACAAGCAGGGCTCGCAGCTTTGTCTATTTATAGTTGCCTGGCACTTCCCACTACAAAATCTTATATCCAGCTGCTCAAATTTAACTATTTGATCTGGATGGTTTCAAGTCAACAGTGCACCTCAGATTCAAAATACTGTTAAGGGACATGCTTATTTATTTCAAGTTATCAGGCAAGCTCCATCAGTGGTTTCCTTAAAATTGTTACCAATACATTGCTCTACAAGCAGTACATTTGTACAGTTCTCTGGGTGAAAACCCATGCCTTCACAGAAGCAGGCATGACTGTCAGCTCAGCTGGCATATTGGTGGCTGCTAATCTAGGGGAATAGTCTCTCAGTGATAATATTCCAAGTCTGTCTAAGATTTAAGACAGGACATCAGAAACTGCAACGTGCTCTGTAACTGTAACTTTGCTGTTGCTGCAGCCACATGGAAGAACATGACCTGGTTGTAGGCTGCTCTCTAGTGTCTCTTGATTGACAGGGCTCCAGACTGTATTGATGTGAAAACTCATATGTCTTTTACATCTTTCCTACAAGTCCTTAGGATATACGTTACAAGACATCATGCATTCACCAGATATACCCATTAACTGGAGATTATGCTGGTGGTCACCTTTCAATGATTCAAAAGAGCCACAGACCATCCTCTAGATCTGAGACCTGGTGTCTTGGCTGCATCCATACTTTGTAACACTTGGCCTTGGGTCCCAAAATATGTGCAATATATACATGCATCTAATCTAAAAGTTTTAGTTTGTGATATACCACAATTACTGTACTGAGCAGGCTTGCTCTCTGATGTTCTGAATTCATTACACTCATGATCTGCATGTGCATAGTAGCCATGTCTGGGTTTTTTTTTGCGTTCAATAGCTCAGTCAGAGCTACTTCTCTGCCCAAAACAACAGACAGGTGGAGTATGCAAATCCCTCCACAACAAGGTTTCTGTGTAGAAGAGAAAAGTAAGTGCATTTATAGCAAAACTCCTATGTTCAGTAAACATATATTCAGTTATATTGGTGGAGGCCAAACAAAGGCACTTTAGAAGGGCCAGAAATACCCACCACAGATGGCAGAAAAGTCCTTACTTACCAAAGGCTGCTTTCTGGCTAGAATCCAGCACTCCTCCCTGCTATCACACTGATATCAGCAGATCCTAACAATGTGACCTATCTCTGCTAGTGATAATCAACAAAGAGGAGGACCACTCTAAGTGTGTTATCAAGATACTTCATTTGTTCAAGAGGAAGAATTTTTTTGTGTGGTGTACTGGGAAATCAAAGGGCTGTTAGATAAGGTTTCTATGCTCTTTTCCTTTCCATATTCTTTATAAAAAAAAAAAAATCAGACCTTCTTCACACATAAAGGAATTATAATCCAATAGCATATTAGGATATTTAGAATCTGGTGAATTCCAGAATAAAATGCAGTTTCAACCTGTTAATGTATTTACTAAAAATGTCATTTTCTAAAACATAAATATAGAAAATATTATCTAGTTTACACGAGCAGATTTTTTTTCACAAAAGTAATTATCACAGTGTGCGTTATTCTCTTTTCTAATATGGAATCTTATTACTGTGTTTGCTTTACAAAATCTTGAATGAGAATTATTTTTTTAATAATTCTCTATTATCTGCCTAATATTATTTTCTGAACAGCTGTTAAAAAAAATATATATCCTCAGTTCAATCTTTTTTTCTTTCTAGAATTGCTATTCTTGAATAAGGAAGCTAATCACTTACATATTTTTCTACTTTGACATTTTCTTTATTTAAGTATCCTGAATTTTAATCCAATAAATTAAGAATTCTTTCAATCATGCAAGAAGAAAATTACATAATACAAAGTAATACCATACTGAAAAAACAATCCATTGCTTCTAATAATTTTTAGTGTCGTGAACGAAAAAAACCCCAACACATCATGTTTTCAAGCAGAGCAGATTTTAGAGGCCATTTACCAACAGCAGCTGCCACAAAACAGGGGAAAAACTCTATTCTTTTATAAATGAGAGAATATCAGCTTGATTATAATATTCTTTTACTAACAGAATATCTGTTGGTCTTCCCTGTGTTCATTTAGACATGAGTGAAGAAATTCAGACCATAAAAATACAGTTCTGAGCACTTTTTCCCATCTGAAAAATTTGCTCATTGATTAACCAGAATGCAATATATCATTCTGCTTATTTTGAGGACTTCATAGGAGCCTGGGTGAGAGAAGTGTTAAGATCTTGAAGCCAAACACTGAATTTTTTGCTCAGAGGATAGAAGTTTATTTTCAGATTAATTTCTGAACATTATAGGTACGTTTTGCTTAATATATTGCAAACTGATGTAGTTTTTATTCAAATCTTTGCAGAACTTTAATTAAACAAAACTGTTCTCCACAGAATTAGCATAGACAGTCACAAACCAAAAGGTATCAATAATCTGAAAATAAACAGAACTTTGTCTGACATGATCTCATATTTTCTGATTTTAGTCATGTCAGCAGAATTAACTGGAGCGTACTCAGCAATTCCTGTAATCTGTGTTATAACACAGCTCCTCATGAAGTGAAAATTATCATGGTTATATTTGTCAAGTTTACTCCATAGTCACATAGAGGAAATAATTAGTAACAGAACACTGATTTAAAAATAGTTCTCTAGCCAAATACATTGGTATAATCTAATAATAAACTACCCATTTTGTTCTCTATTCTATTTATGAAGTGTAAAGGAAATAACTAGAAAAACAAAAGCATCTTCTCGATCTTACATAGAAAGCAGTCTCACAATCATAGAGTGGTTTAGGTTGGAAGGGACTTTTGAAAATAATCTAGTCCAACTTCCCTGCCATGGGCAGGGACATCTTTCACTAAATCAAGTAGTGCAAAGGCCCATCCAACCTGACCTTAAACACTTCCAGGAATGGGGCATTCACAGCTTCTCTGGGCAGTATGTTCCACTGTCTCACCATTCTTACTATAAGAAATAGAATTCAGTTCTGAGTTTCTTTAGTTTGGTTTTCGACACCCTGCTGGTGCATCTTCAGCAGGACAGTCAATAAATGTTCTAATCATCTGGAATAAGATTAAGATTCAAATCATTTGAGGTTAAGGTGGGCCCTTGGCTGCATACCCTAAGTAGCAGAATACTGTGTGAGTGGTAGAAGTACTACACTCCTTATCTGAAGAACAGGCCAACCATTTGTATTGAAAGAGCAGCTGCTATGCTTTAGCAGGTAAAGTATGTGTGACAGTCAGAAATATGAACACTCATGCTCTTCTCAGAAGGTCCCCAATCAGGAGAACATCACTCACACTAAGAACACATGCTAAACTGGAGTTTGAACTGCACAAGTTGCTGGGTCGACTAGAGAACTCATCTCTACATGCACATAGCAATGGTTATATTGCTTTCCAAACTACTTTTCCCCCCTTATACCAGATATTTTGTTATCCTGAATACATTAGAAAGATTTCTTCAACGACCTACCTGACATAACCATTGGCTTGCTTTGGGCAAGATGATGTTGCAGGAACCTTATCAGAGTAGTTGTTGATGGCAATATGCAGAATAGAATATTTAAACCCAAAGCATTGAGGTTTACTTTGTAAACTTGGAAACTAGTTCTTTTGATTTGAGCATAGGAGCTAAATATATGAAAAAAGAATGAATGTGTTTTGATACATCTCTGATTACAGTCCTTTATAGAACATGCTTCCCTAAAATGTATCTCTTTAAGGACTAAGAATCAGTTCTTCTGTTGCTAACATCCTCTTTTATTTAAATTATCTGAGCAATACAATGAATTCATAAGAGTTATAATAATTTGCACATAGCTCGAAGTTTTACTGCCTGCATTTCAGATCAACCAAGTCTTGTGTTCCTAAAAATGTATCTGTTATTTTTCCAACATTATTGATCTAATAAATAAGCACAGTCCTCCTAAAAGCCCTGCCATGTGTTACTGAGAATCACAGCCTCAAGGGATCTGTTAGGCATCTATTCTTCTAAGCATGTCTGTAAGCTCTTTTTGGATATCTGCTAAGTATAGAGAGTTTTCTAAACTCTTTTTAAGATAAGAGATGGGCAGTTCTACGTGGGAACTGTCATATAACACATTGTAAAACTTTTTAAAGTTCAAAACGTTTCACTGTATCAAGAGGTCAGGAAGACAGGAGAATTGGAGAAAGGAATGTATCAGTTTGCTTTTAATAAAGACAGAAAGAAGGGCCAGTAAGTAACACATGCTAAAACTACTGAAAGATTATAAGGGATAAAATGATAATTCAGGTGATCATAATATTTAACAGTAATTACATCCTCAATCCTAATGATTTTGTATATTTTATGTTATTTATGTGCACAACAGCAAAACATATTAATCAATGTAATATATAATCAACAGCATAATCATAATTCAGCATTTAGAGATAATAAAGAAGATAAGCAGCAATAGAATCTATCCTAAATGGCTCATAAACCCAACACCTAAACAAAACAACAAACTTGTTTCAAACAAATTTGTTTGAATGTGAAGTCTTTGAGTAGCCCAGTGAATCAGTAAAACTGAAACTAGCTACTGAATGCACATCAAGACATCATCGAAAGAACTCACTAGAACCACATATTGAAGAGACTATCAGAGAATTCTGCTTTGGAATGACTGATGTAAACAGCAAAAAAAACCCCAAACCCAAAAACCAACCAAACAAAAAACCCACAAAACCCAACAACAAACCAAACCAAACATACAAAAAACAAACAAAACAAAAAACGAAACAGTGTTCATCAAATACAGAGCAAGAATTTAAGATTGTTATTTCTCAGAATATATTTAGAATAAAATCTTAAGGCAACCCATTCTTCTGCCTATTGTTTCTAGTTTGTACTGGGAGAGGATCGTAGCCTGGCACTTACTAAGTACTAGCTGAGGCCACAATGCTCTTTTACATTTTTTTCTCAAGCTGCAGTTTAAAAATGTCTAACAGCTACATTTGCAATCCTGTAGCTGTAGTGGAAAAGCTCAGAAGAGTACATATGAGAGGGAGCAAAGAGAGCAGCCTTCAAAACATCCTCACTAATGTCAAATGCCGCTGTTTGGTAGACCAGTGGAGGAGGAAATTCAAACTGTGTGTAACACACTCCCCCGTCTCCTCTTCAAAAGCACTAACTTAGTTAGCAGAGTTTAAGTCATTCTGCCAAAACACTGTGTATCTTTGGCATTCCCAGATAATCAGACACAGAATATATTTCTGTAGGTATAATTGAATTCTGAAAGAAGTACTTACTGTAGTATAAAATACACTTGAGCAGCATTTTCATTACAGCACTTAATCCAGCTGAAATCTGTATGAGTGCCTCAGAATTCCCCCAAAGAGTATCATGTTTGCAAAACTAGATTTGACAGATGTACAATGGGCATTTAACGAAGACAACACCTCCAAAACATAATTACTTCCATGATGAAATGAATAAAAGAAAGGTACAGAGGCGTCAATAAAGTCTGAGATCCTACACGATTTTTATCGAAGTGCCTGACAGAAAGAGACCAATCTTTTCAAGAAAAGCTGAACCAATTTACAAAGTGGAGGTAGACTACCTGCACAGAGGTCATGGCTTCCAAAATATCAATTGTTTTAATGTGGCTGTAGGACTTTTAAGACAGATGAGAGAAGTATTTTAGTTGGGCTTTAAAATAAATTCCTAAAGTCTATGAAAGTTCTTCTAATGATTTATTTTTCAGAAAACCCATGCCTCATCACAAGATATGACAGAAAAAACTCTGAGCAGGTTTTCAATTGCTGAATTGGTCTAAGAACTAAGACGAATATGGAAGTTTTGGAACTTCTAACTGTCTTTCTCAGAGTTAAAAATTTTGAAAAGACATATTTATAGGGACTTCAGATGTCGTTTCTTCTTTGCCAAAGAGACTGTAAACTATAGAAGCCATAAACAGGTACAAAAAGAAGTGCTAAAAAGACAGATGCCTAATAAGCTGTTTCACTAAATATAAATTCCTTTATGTCTAAAGAGAAACATCTACTAATAAGAAGAGACAGATATTTTCAGTGTGGAAAACCATAGAGATATTATACAATTAGCAAAAAGAAATGGTATAGTGTCCTTTTTCTGCATCAAAATTATTTAGTGCTATGTGTCTGGTTTGCATAACCACTTAAAGGTGTTTCTTAACTATCCTGTTTGCAAAATTGTTGGCTCCTATTGCCTAATAGCAGCTGCCAGGTGATCGGAACAGATTAATCTGCATGATCACTATATACTTATTCTTCAACAGCCATCTGCTGAATAGGCAGATCTCTACTCTGTGTGATGCCTCCTGTCCTGAATGATTTCCAGAAATGTCAAGACCCTTGCCAACAGTAAAGCTGCAGTTTCACTACTTCTCCCCTCCCTTGAACACAGGCAACCGCTCCCAACCCAACCCAAACACATGGTAGAATTTACATAAAAGGGAAAGAAAATCTCTTTCTCCCCAGGCCCAGCCTTTTGGCAAGGATGGTTTGCCAACGACCTGAGCAACACTCTCTAAACTTCCTTTCCTCTAGCAGGCCAATAAACTTCTTATCTGCACAATGACTGCCACATATTTATGCCACATATTTTTGCCTACAGTTAGACTAACTTAACACTGGGAAAAGTTACACAGCCATAAATTTCGAAAGCATTTAATAGGGCTTTTAGGCATACCCCCTGCAAATCAGCCAAATTTAAGCAGCTGAAACCTGACATTCACTCTGAAAATGTTATCTAGGTACCATTTCTTTTACGTGGTGTGACTGTTAGTAGATATATGGGGGTTTATATCAGAATAATGAATGTAAACTAGGTATTTTTTATTTGTAATATCTGCTATTAAGCATCTGAGTTAATGAAATGGAATTTGTGAATGGGAAGTAGGAAATCATCACTGCTTGTAATTCAGCCTTTGACATTTATATCTAGGAGTGGCTGAGTTGGAAGTTTGACATGTTGCTGTTTTTATTGTCTCTTACACATTTCAGTGATAATTTCCACTTTAGAGGAAGGAGAGTAAATATCCATGCTCTATGTAAAATTACAATGTAGATAAATTTAGGCAAAGCTGTTTTCCAAACTTTGACCTACCTCAGTGCAAATGGGAATGGGCATCGTAGACTGAGATTCCAGTTTGATGGAGTCTTTTTCTGATTGGAGTAAGAAAAAAGGCAACTGTGATGGAGTTCTGAGATGATCACATCTGCCCATTAGGGGCTGGACATCTACCTCTCTTTACACATAGCTACTGAGCAACCATCACTTACATTAAAACTTTCAGTCCATTACCAACAGCTGACCTCACAACCTTAGTTTAAATGCATCATACCCTATTCCTTTCCTCTCAAGTCATCTAATTTCCTAATATTTTAAAATAATGCACTTCAGCGTTGTCACACATTTCTAGCACTCTGGAAAACATTTCTGTTCAAGAAAGCACTGCACTGTGTGTCTTATTTTACTTATCTCTTGAAATTAAAATGAAGGACACTGTTACTGTTTACCCTACATAGACACAGACTGAAAACACATTGATGTTCTTTTCTGTCTTGGGCTCCGAATAATGGTGGTTCTTTTTTGCAGCCTATTTCAAGCAGAAGAACAAATGTAATCATAAATGCATTGAAATTAAATCCTAATAAAGAGTCTTCCAGAAGAATGCATATATTCATGTTCCCACTTAGAAAAAAATAGTTTATTATACTTGAAAAAGATATTAGAAGCATTCTAACTTTCTAAAGCATTGCAGTATACTTCTGCAATAGCTTGTTACCCATTACTGAATAGATTTAATTATACTTCCCCTGTAGTAGAATTACAGTTACAGATGTTTTTTTTTTCCTACTGATTGGAACGTCAGTAATAATTTAATTAGATATTGTGACAGTTTCCATGGCTTATACGTTAACACAGTTAAATTCTCTCTGTAAACTAATTTTGAGAACAAATGTTTCTGCTCAAAATCTTTTACAGTGGAAATGTTTCAAAGGTAGAAAAAAGTTAATTATAAGGGTTTTTTTCCCCTTCTAAATCCTCTGAAGGAGCAAGAACATTTTCCATGGAAATACAGTCAGTGACTGAAACGTCAAAGAGGCTCTAACTGTAGCACACTGAATGGGATATGGAAAGTATATGAAATTTAAACTACCTTACAATCTGAGTTAAACAGTACTATTTATTTTTATAACTATAGTGACCCTCAGTGTGCAGAAGATATGCTTTTTACTGTGTGGTTTTCTTGTATGCAAGAATATTGAATGGCTGTATTATATTTAATTAAAAGCAATAGTGGGCCTACCCAGATGTTAAAAGGGCTTGATCTGAACAGTGTGTTGACATCAGATGAATAGGAGAGGCCACCTGCTAGCTCCACTTTTGGCTTTGCGGATGATTTGCATTCCTGTGGCCTGTTGCTCTGCATGATTGCTCTCAGCACTTCACAGCCCCGTGAACTGTTTAATATCATGGATACCTTCCAGATATGCAGGCTATCTCCTTTTGTAACATCAGTGCAAAAGAAAGAATGACCACTTGCATGATTCTTATGGGTGGAGTATGATGTTTTCACTTAGCATGTACCACATCAAAGAGAAGGAAATGCTTTTCTATAAACTGGATTAAGATAAAAATTAATCCATTCTTGCTTTAGAGTGCTAACAGACTTTTTTTTTTTTTCCTCCTCTTTCTGAAAGATAATGCCCATCATTTGAATCTGAGTACACTACATTTCAGGCTGTAAATTATATCCTTTTCTCCTCTTTTCTCTTGAGCAGTGTTTGTAGTTTAATTTACTAAATATGTGCACTGTCTGAACTTTGAGAATCCCTTCACTAGCGCAAATATATTAATTAACACAAATGCAGTTATGAGACTGCATGTGCTTTGTAACTATTAGTCCTGATTCCTGTCATTTTTCTAAAAAAACACCCAACCCTATAAATATTTTAAAGTGAGAGGCCAAAAAAAAAAAAATCAATCAAAAGGATGAAGAAAAAATAGAACATTTTCCAGTAAAGAACACTTGAAAATTTTCAGATTCACGTTTCTCTCAAGATTGTACTTGCTGCATAGGACAGCAAAAGTTTCTTACATGCTTCCAACTCAAAGATTACTGTATCATCACTCAAGGAGCAGAAGGATGCCATTATCTAACACCAGTCATAGTCATTCTCCAGATTCCTTTGTATTTGCAATCTGTATATATTTTTTTCTTTTTTCCCTTTTATTTTTTTTTTTGCAGTGGTGAGTTGACTTCACTCCAAGCAAGATCTCACTGATACATCCTCATAGTTTTACACTTCAGTATTAAATGTGTTTAGCATCCTGTTACGATGTGATAAAAGATATGTTCATTTATTTAAGTTCTAGAAGCAAAATCTAACACATAGTTTTAGTAGATTGGTGAAAAATATGCTTGCTTTTGTGTTCAATGTATAGTTTTTATTATGCAGTATGATAATTTAAGGTACAAGACAGGAAAACTAAAACATGTATGCACAGCTGTGCAATAATTCTATTCTAATCTGATTTTAACAGATTGTTAAAACTGTGAACATTTAAAATAACCAGAAATTACCTTGCCAAATTATTTAGTTGCTGAATGTCTAGGATAACTGAGATTAAAGGAAATTTATGCACCTAAATGCCTCTTTAGAAACCTAATTCTAAAGCACAGGTTTTCTGACTCCTTGCTTGGCTAACTGCACTACGTACAATTCCTATGTGTTTAAGTTTGTGATTTTAAAGTTGCTCATGTATTGCAAATTTTATGTCTTGGCATATCCACAGATGACTCAGTCTTAGTGCTTAGAGAGAGGTTTAATTTTGAATTCCAGAATATAAAGGTTCACCTAGCACTGATGAGAAAAGTGTTTTCAGTACCATCCTTTGGCTGAAAGGATCTGAATCCAACAGTGTTTTAAACTACCACGTCAGAGGTTTCAGGGATTCATGCACACAGTATTTGAAGAACATACTGTAAGATGACCATGGAATTGCACACTTGGGCTTCTGCAAAAATGGTAATTATTTATGCACATCATTTCCCTAGCATGAGGAAGATCAGAGAGAAGAGAACATATTGGCATTATTTGCTCAGCAAGCTGTCTTGCAGCAGTATGTTTAACTAAGAGCTAATATAGTTCAGGTCCACCACTTTTGGAGGGGCCCTGCAGTCCTAAAAAAGTGAAAGACTTGAGACTGGCAGCAAATTAAAGTTTAATATGTACTGCAATTTGTATCTTTTAGAATCCTACATCACTTTCCCATCATAACTGTGTGTTAACTGCCATTACATCCAAGTATATGAAGTAATAAATAGGTCCCAAGTGCCAAGTAAATGCTAAAAAAAAATAAAAATCTGAGGCATTTCTTCTCCATGTGGGAACCATCTCTAGTGAACTACACTTCTGCAAAAGGAAAGTTATTACTGTTGTTCTACAAGTGTTTTCCTTCACTAGAAAGCTGCTATGGAAAATGACAGAGTTTACTCTTTTGTTGAGTGCTCTGTAAATGCTGTAGGCCTTCTCTAGAAACAGCTTTGCAGATGGAAATGTTTGAGGTGAGGCTGAATGCTTTACTGAATTGTGACTTGCTATAAACATGAGTTTTCTTCTTGGCCTAAGTCTCTCTCCTTTGCACTACTCGAGTGCTGCAAAACAGTTGCAGGACTAGCTGATCTATGCAGATTTCTATTCTCCTGTGTGCATGAATCCCTGTGTCACGTTGATGTAAGAGGACTGAAAAGCTGTGTACCATCTGACTTTTAGCCATGAAAAACAAGTGGGCTTTCCCTGAAGAGGCAACAGTCCAGAGCACTCCTGGATTCCTTTGTCAGGAGTATCCTGTCTTGAGGTCTATACACAGATTTGGGTATTTTTGAAGCAGAACTAACTTTTACCACAGTCAAAATAGTTTCTGCTGAATCTCGATAGCACTAAACTCACAGACATACATGACATATGACAGTTTAAGTAAGTAAGGAATTAAATTCTTAAGTAAGAAATTTAAGTGAAAGAGAGGAAGATTATAAAGATTTCACTTTTAAAACAAACTAGACTATCATCTCTTGATGATATCAGAGAGAGCGCTTTGTGATAATATCTCTAAATATATCCAAAACACGATAAGGAATTGATAGTGGATGGTTTTTGTTGCTACAGCAAATGGAGTGGTAAGGCATGCAAAAACTACTGCTATGCATTGCTGTTGTAAATATAGTGATTGGTTTGTGGGGCACCACACTCTTTAGGGCTTATCTTTGTCTATTTTTAAGTAAAGTGTTAATTGAGTGCAAATGTGTCTGATTCTGTAATGTAAAGAGCTCTTCTTCGTTGACAATCCTTACTCTCTTGATTGTTTGTTTGGTATTGGCTATCTGTGTCCTTGAGTGATGAAATGCCTTAAAATATGAACTGTGCTTTCTTCAAAGTATGCATTTTGCCTTCAGTACACTGAAGCAATCAAACGGTTAGACTTAGCTTACAACAAGAGAACAACTTTGCTATAAGTAGTGGAGGTGCCTCAGTTCAAGTAAAAAGAAGATACTGAGGAATGTTAAAAGCAGATAGTGTTATCACTGGTACTAAGTTTACCTTCCACTATAGTTGCTTCAGACTCTCTTAATCTAACTTGAAGAAAGCCTTTCACGTGTATACTGACATAATTTATGGAAGGTGTAGCACTGGGAGAGGATGAAAAAGAGAATATCCTCATCTTCTCTGAGTATTTTTACTGAAAATATATAGGCAACTCACTGAACTCTGTGGACATTTTAAAAGATCTATCTTCTTGGTAACAATTTGAAACCAAATCAAAACAAAACAAAATCCACACAATCCTCCCACTCTAGTTACCTCTCTGCTCCCCTCATTAAAAAGTCAAGATAGTTTCACATATGTTTCTGTGTTTAGAAAATCAGAAAATGTAATTCTTGACTGGCACACATTGACAATTTCCCCCCCTACTAACTTAGCAGGAAATCAAACAGTTTGATGTTCTGACATGAGATGCATATCATTGAATGGATTCTTTTAGAGGAAGAGCTTCTTTCTGTCTTTCCACAATTAAAAACACTAAAATCTTAGGACCCTCGTGCTTACAAAATAAAGAACTGGCCACAACATTGACAACATCCCTTCCCTGCTCCTAAACTCACACTCAAGTGATAACAGAAAGCTCATTGAAGTCTATGGGTTCCCTGGATTTGGAATGAGGCCACTGGCATTAATTTCAGTAGAGCTATTTGAGATGGGAATTTACAGGACTGAGTGTATTTAGATGCTTGTCTCAGGCAGAGAAAACATTTCTTGCAGTAACAACTTATTACCTGTATTTTCTGTTCAGTGTATTCTCTGAAGCATCTCACAACATTTCTTCTGTGTCCTTGAAAAATAAATGCAACCATCATATTCATGACTCACATTCACTCCAGTGAGATTCTTGCTTCTGAGCTCTTCTGAAATACTAGTTACTTTTCCACAGCTATCTGACCTGCTCTCTTGCCTTCATATCATGATATACCACAACATTCATCATTCTATAACTTGTATTTCTTAACCTAGCTTAATAATTTTGCTGACTGACCTCCCGCTCCCACACCTTGCTCACTAGTGTTTTGCAGAGATTCACTGGTGTGGGCACACCTTGAAAATTATTATTATGAGAAGAAGCAAGGTCCAGCTCTTAACTTCCTAGCTGTGAAGAACAGGTGTTCAAAAAAATTAGCTGATTATGGTTTTGAATAAAGCAATCAGTAGACAATTGCTTTTGTATCTGCAGTGATCACACACATTGGTAAATTTTAATCTGTGTACGCTGAAGTTACGCTCTTTCTTTCACATACATGCCATGTTTATATGCCTATATGAGGCTCCATCTTGCACTTGGTGAGATGGTATCCACAAAAAACCTAGCATAAAAGTAGCATTTGATAGTTTTTCTCTTGGTTTTCTGAAAATCTCCAGTTAAAGCAGAAGACAGTTCAAGACATTGATTAGGTAGTTCAATTGAGATCACAATAACAGGTTTGTTTCTGCTGTTGCTGGTGAGAACCAGAAAGGAATACAACGTTTCATCAGTGACTATAACTTGGTTAGGCTGGTTACTCAAAAAGGGCAAAGAAGGGAGGAAAAGGAGGAGAAGTTAGAAGTGAAACTTGCTTTTCCTTTTCCTTCCAAAATGAGTTCTGGAAAAATAAGATTCTGCTCTCAAGATTGTGGTCTCAGCCTAAAGCAAAAAGCCTAGACTGCCAAAATGAGGACAATTTTCCATCTTTAAGCCTCCTGTAATTTTTTCAGTGCAACCAACAGAGGAGAACACTCACTGAAAAAAGCAACTAGTACTGAGTCTGGGGAAAAAAAAAAAAAGTGTTATCAGAAAGAAATGTTATTCCTAAACTACTTTATGGTTAAATATCCAGTAGAAATACATTGCCTTTGAGGATATATTTTTTTTTCTCCACTCTCTGCTACTTATATGCACATTAGTAGGTATACTGAATCTGGAATATCTCTTCTTGAAGTATGATTATGGTTATCTACAGTCCTGAAGCACTGTGCTCTTCAGAGTTAAGAAGGCAGAGCAAAGGTCAATGGAAGCTCAGCTCATGACTTTTTACAATCCATTTTTTTCTTCAGCACACACTCTGAGGAAGTCCAAGCTGTGGTGTGTCAGTCTCATGGATGTCTTTTGGCTTTCACTTCAGCTTGTATTTAAAGCTGGATAACTGTTTTAAAGGGCACTTGAATTCAGTGTCCTTTGTAGCATATTGATCTGCGTCTGTTTAAGAGGTGTTCCATGTGCTTTTGGCAGATGATATTTCCAGCCATTCTGAAATGGCTGATTTTCTGAACTCTGCTGCTGTATATGCTGTTCTTCAAATTTGGGCTTTTGAAGTTTTGGTTAAATTCAGTATTTTATATGTACTTTGTTGTGAAAATAAAAACAAAAATAACCTTCCAAATACAGATATTAGAGGGAAAAAAACATAAAAATATAAGTTTAATATTTTTATGGTTTATCTTTTTAAATTTGGAAAATTAAATTTTTGTTTCTTTTTGATACCGCTATGACTCAACAAAATCATTTCTCAGTGAAGTACTGTGGCCCAGAATATAGCACTGCAAAACAACATTTTTAATTTTGTGTGAACAAAACTGATGGGGATTATTCTCAAAATGAGAAGACTGAATATGTAGAGGTTTACAGAGTTCAGTGCTCCCCACTGAAACGTGGAAGACATGATGTCAAGACAGAAAAGCTGCTTTATCTTGCTGCATTATGCAATGTATGTCACTGAATAAGTAAAATGGAGTGATAGATATGGAAGCCCTCTCTTTCCTTTCTATTTTGCTCATTAGAAACAGAGAAACAGAAGCTGTTGTGCCAGATCATGAGACACAGCTTAAAATTCACAAGTCCTGGAGCTGCTTATCTTTATGTTAACCTTGAACAACTCGTTAAGCAAAGCTATTCTAGAAAGGCATAGGTCACGGTCTCATATGTCTGCAAGTCCCATACAAAACATGTATAATCTTTTATCTCATATTAGCCTCATACAAATGTCTCATTAACTACAGTGTTTAAGGATATCACTCAGATTTGTGAACCTGAATCACTGCCCAGATGAACTGATTGTGAAGAAGCCATAATGGAAAGCATTCTTTGCAAACATTTATAGAGGATGGTTCACTGGTTATGTCAGGTGCTGCTTTGATGAGTAAGCAAGCATCCTGTGTGTAATTTAGATATAGGAGATATAGATGCATCGATATCTAAATACTGGTAGAAATATATGTGAAAGATGAGACATGAAAGTTCATGTCTCAGTATTAAAAATAAAATGTGTGTATGTGCACATGTGCAAATTTTCTCCCCGGAAAATATATTCTTGATCTAATACATTTTTGCACATACGGAGAAGGAACTATTTCTTCCAACTTGGCATAAATTATTAATATGCATTATGCATCATCCTTCAATGCATATGCTTATAAAATCCAATGGTAATCAATAGGTATCCTTTCTATGTAGGAACTCTTGCATTTCTTTAGATTTTTAAATTTACATTAAACAAAGTAGCTAGCGCTCTTTAAGGCTAACATTGTTCCACAGAATGAAATGGTAATAACACTGAATCTGTTCAGACACTGGAAGTGTTGAGAGATCTACAAACTTGATCAAGGCTTTTAAGTTTCAATAGCTTTCATATGAAGTTGGCATATAGGATCGGGGCGTTCACTTAAGCACTGTTATTTTTGGTAATCAGACCTGATGACATAATGAAATGCCTTCCTTTTTCCCTTGCACAGCTCCTCTTTTTAAAATATTATATGCTTTAAGACTGCTCAGCACCTCACAAAACAAGAGTTCTTAAGCAGCACAGTGATACAGTTGCATTTCATTACGCTAACATTAACCATACCCTTTTCAGGCTTGGTATCAATTTTATAGTGTTTTGGTGGTTTGCTGTTTTCAGGTTTGTCGCTTTTGCTTCACAGTAAGAGGCCAGTTTACAATACTGCAGAACCGGTTGCACTTCAGTATAAAGCACTGTATTGTAGACATGTGCTAAGCAACCACTCCTGGTATTGTTTCCCCCTTGCAGTTTGTTCTTGATCTGCCACACCAGGGTTATTGCAGGCCTGAGCCTCTCCAGAGCGAAACCTGCCAAATGCGCTGAGCTCTGTCAGACTTGTGCGGCAAGTCTCTGAAATACACATCTGATGTGAGGGAGGCTTCATCCATGCAGAGGCCATCCCTAAACAAAACAGATCAAATTGAAAGCAGTTGTATTTTGGAGTGTAAATTGTACATCAAATAGCAGAACTGCAGTTTGCCTGTCATTTTTCATGAGGAAACTATGCATAACTTGTATTTTGCTGAGAAATACAAAAGTAGAGTTAAAATATAAAAAAGAATGTTTGCTTTAAAGGAAAACTTGTGCTTCATTTGAGAAAATATACTTATCATTAATATAGGCATGCAAACCAGTATATGTCTGCAAAATCCAGAATGATTTAAAATAGATTCCAGTTGGAGAGCAAGGCCTACCCCAGAGCTGGTTTCCAAGCTGTGACATGGGGTCTAAAAAGTTTGCATCTCAGTGGGAAATGCCCTTTATCTCCTTGTGCAGCAGGTAAGTCTGTCAAAGGTGAAGGATGATACCAAGAAGATTTCTTCAATGGGCTGCCCAGGGAGGTGGTGGAGTCACCGTCCCTGGAAGTGTTCAAGGCAGGTTTGGATGTGGCACTTGGTGCCACGGTCTAGTCTTGAGGTCTGTGGTAATGGGTTGGACTTGATGATCTTTGAGGTCTCTTCCAACCTTGGTGATACTGTGATACTGTGATACTTTATCTTTCAGTCTTGTTTTGCCTTATCAAATTTTTGGAACAGTTCATCAGGTTAGTCACCAAGCTTTATTCTCTGTCACTGCACTAATTTTAAAATGATACTATTTTGTCTACAACAGTAATGAGAAAAAGTCATTGGGGATCAGCTGTAGATATATGGCCCCTCCTTTACTCAGGCTGTCCTGGGGTGGATTAGTCTTGTGTTGGTTTAACACATCCCTACAGGCAATGTCTTATTGCTTAAGGTTCAGAAATATGAATAATAAAACTCAACCATAAGCTATTTAGCGTGCTAGAAATTAAATTTAACAGCTTCAGCTCATGAATCCAGCTGTAAAAGTACATACAAGGCATTAAATTAATAGGAACACATGGAAATCTACAGGATCATATTCCAGAGGAACCAAGTTTTGTGTTTATCTTACCAGGTAATCTAGACAAAACAGATTTGTTTTTGTTTGCTTGTTTCTTTGTTTTGTTTCTTCTTCTAACATTAAAAGTTCTATTCCATTAACAAAAAGTTTCTCTGAAGAAGTTTTACTGCTGCAGAACAATATTCATAACCCTGACATGTACTTCTTCCATAAAAGCATAAAATCTCTCAAGTAGTCAACTTCCTAGTCCCTGCAGCAAAAGACTGATGTACTTAGGAAGGAATAATGTGCCCAAGGGATTATCTGCTTGTTTGGGTTTTTTCCAAATATATTGATTAATCCTACTAAAAATATTCCATCTGCCTACAAACTTCTGGTGGATAGCCTTAGACCATCAGTCACAGCAGTGCTTCTAGTGTTAGTATTTGAGAATATATCCATATAAACAACAACAAATAAATTCTTGCCTCTCAACAAGAAATTCTATCGCTGAAGGACTTTTATTTTTTTCCCAAAGTAGATACATTTCTCTTGTTACTGATTTTCATAGAAAGCATTCAAACGCTGCAGTAATAGACAGCAGTATAAAATCCCAGGGTAGATAGAGGGCTGATATAATTATAAGATATATTTGAGTATTCTGTGGCAGAAGTTTCATGTAGGAAATTCCTGTGCCAAATGCTATGACTATTCTTAGGACAATGACAAATGAGGAAGTATGGGTGACAGTGTAGCGCACTTCATGGAAAGGTGAGCTTTGCATCTATTATGTATATATCAATGGACATATTAGGGTAAGGCAGGCTAAGAGCAAAACTGAACATCTGGAAACTTGTCTTCCTCCAAATCCTACATGTAACACCTGCACAAAGACCAAGTACTTTGTCATTACACGGGATTTCAGGATTTCTTATTGTATGAGGCAAGTAAGTGCTTTTCCTCCCTTGGGGCCAATCTTAATTCTGCTTCTGTGGCCAAGATTACTCCTTCTGCATTGCAAATGTGTTTAGGCAGCGTAAGACAGAACAACAGACTTCGATGGTGCATGTCTGTACAGAACAGTGCACCAAAAATGAGTAAGGAAGGTAGCCAGGCCAGTGATCAGCTGTAGTCATCTCTCTGCCTTCTGCATGGTACTAAGTGGCACCAAGAATAGGATGGCAAGATGCTTACTTATGCTGCTGCCTTCTCAAAGACGCGAACAGCTGCTATCTAAGTCTTGGGTCATATCTTGCATGAAGCCCCTTGTTGCCCAGATATTCTTTATATACCTACTGCTCAGCAACCCTTTCAGGAGAAAATTGATTTCATCAGAGCCTCATATCTACCAACTTTATTGTCTTCTGACATCATGCCTTATACCTCTTTTTTTCTGTTGCTAGGTGACACGCTACCTATTGTGAAATCACAGCTGAGCAAGTGTTCCAAGTTATCACGGTTACTGTCTTTTCAGCTATTGTATATGACCCTGTCTCTTGTAGTGGTAGAGATGGAAAGGCTTAGTTATGGTACTATGAAAGGGAGAAAATAAGTCTTCCTTTAAAATTATGATCTGATTATTACTGATGTTAAAAATTTAACACCGCGTATTGTGTTGTGGACACCACATATTGTGTTGTGTGTTGTGATATTAAGATACCATGTTATGTACATATTAAGATACAACTACACCAAGTGTAAGGTCTATCTAGTAAGTAACCTGTCTCAGGATTTGCAGTCCATTGATTATTATAAGAACTTCATCAGTGATGAATAATTAAATCTGTTTCTAAGTAACACTCTCTAATTCCAACTAATGTCAACTGGGTAAATACTTGTCATATTGATTAACCTGTCTTTTATAGCCATCTTTTCATGTATATGGACACTAGTCCTCAGAATTCTACTAAGCTCTTTGCTTCCATGATATCTTATGCAAAGGCAATAATCCTTACTAGTTAAGAATTGCCTAAATATGTACTGTAATAAGAATATTTTTATCAGTTTGAAATGTTCTGTCTGCCATGAAATTCATCCTTGTCTTTATGTTGTAAGGGAAAAATGTGACATACTCGATTTTAACTCTTGTTAAAAAGTTATGCTTTTCTAATTAGCAATGATGACATGTTAAGAATCAAAGGAATAATTTGCTTTCTTAATGGTATGGGAATATAATTTTCAGTTTGTTTTGAAAAGCTGAATCACTGTTTTCAGATATCATTCCTTGGGAAATATATTTTCAATTATATTCCTAGCCATTTTTTCTCATAGAGCAGCTACACAATCTATTTAAGTAAGATATAGTCACTGTCCCTGGAGGTGTTCAAGGCACGTTTGGACGTGGCACTTCGTGCCATGGTCTAGTCTCGAGGTCTGTGGTAACGGGTTGGACTTGATGATCTTTGAGGTCTCTTCCAACCTTGCTTATACTGTGATACTGTGATATATTCTTTTTTTAAATAAACAGTTCTCTCAGTCACTTTGTTTGTTTGTTTGTTTTGGGCTTGGGGGTGGGTTTTTTTTTTTTGTTGGTTTGATTTTTTATTCATTTGCTTTTGTTTTTTTCTGTAATTTCCTACATAATATGTAAGACACACCACATATTTTAATGGTGTTAATCCAGTTAATCCTGAATGTGCATCTCATTGATTGTTTTCTTTGTCACTTTGATTTGTGTTTTGAAAATCCAAAATCATTGCTGTTATTCATAAAGACTGTTAAAACCCATTCTCAGTAAAAAAAATTGTATTATTTTAATTGTTAGTTATTGTATTCCACATCTGCTTATAGTATCAGCAGTACAGTACATGTGCTCATGACTATACATTCCAGATAAACCACATTTGGAATATAATAATATAATATAATATAGTATAGTATAGTATAGTATAGTATAGTATAGTATAGTATAGTATAATAATTACCACTCCTAACAGAGCATTTATGCTTCTTCAGAAGATTCCCAAATCTGCCTGGGTAGACTAGAGGATTAGTAAGAATAAAGGTGGTGAATTATTCATCATGCAGTGAATCTGCTCCTTAATTTATCTCACTGTTTCACGTTTTCCAGAAGAAAAAGCACCTCAACTGTTTTTGCCTTTTCCATAAAATTGTTTTATTGGTGGAGCATTCATTAGTGTTAAATTTTTTTTCCTTCCCACTGGGATATTACTTCCAACTTTGTAGATTCCACTTGTTCCTCTGCTCCTAGAACCTGGCTTTGGTCTCCATTACATTTAAGAAGAGTTCATCTTATTCCCTTTGTACCATACCACTGTTCAAATGCCACAGCAATGATTTGCTTAGATATCTAACCATGAAAAACAAAGATTGTTTCTTGGTTTTCTTAAAAGGTTTTCAGCATTGCATCTGCTTCTTTGTAGTTAATATAATTCATAAAACCTAGTCACAACACAGATAAACAGCAAGAGATTCTATACTCTGCCTACCATGTTTTCCTAGCTGTTTCTGTCTAAAAGAAGCAGGGCTGGCTATTTTGTAACATTTTTGCCAATAAAACACTTCTAACAGCTGACTATTTCCTAATTACTTTTCCCTTTACATATTTCTGTTTCATCATTTTGATATTTTTTTCTGTATACAGTCAAGATCAGTATCATTATATTTTGGTATGTTCATAAGTAGCATCTTACACATGTTAGCTGAATGACCTCTTGCTGGAAGTCATAGAATGCACTGGGCTGGAAGGGACCTCTAATGGTCATCTAATCTAACCTTCCAGCCAGATCAGTCTGGTCAGAGCTCATCAAGCCTGAGCTTGACTGTCTCCAGGGAATGGGCCTCCAATACCCTCCTGGGCAACCTGTTCCAATGTTCCACCACCCTCATAGTAAAGACCTTCTTCCTGATATCCAATCTAAAACTACCCTTCCCCAGTTTAAAACCATTGCCCCTTGCCCTAGTGCTATGGGCCTTTGTCTATAGTCCCTCCCCAGCTTTCTTCTAGGCCCCTTTCAGATACAGAAAGGCCACTATGAGGTCTCCCTGGAGTTTTCTCCTCGTTGTCTTTGTAGAAACAAAAAGATCCACAGGTACGATTGGTATGTTTTGGTATGTTCATAATTAGTGTCTTATATACGTTAGCGGAATGATCTCTTGCTGGAAATAATTGTTTTAGAAGAAACAAGAGTCCACAGGTACAACTGAATTCCCTCAGACAGAACTCTGTGAATGAGCGGTCTGCAGACCTACTATTCATACTATAAAATCCACATGAATCAGATGTGCAATCTATGAAGCACAGCATCCTGTCTGTGATGGTAGCCAGCACCAGATGTTTTACACAAAGGTGCAAAAACCCCTTACAGTAGGCAGATGTTGGATTATTTCTCTATTAAGGAGGCCTCATCCTAAACCTTAATACTTAGAGATCATCTGAAGCCCTAAAGGATGAAGTTTTATTTTCATTCCAGAACTCTTCTTTTGTGTCTCACTAAGTTTTGCACTTTGAGAGTGTTTGTTGTGGAGCAGTGGCAGGAATTGAGTTATGTGGGTGCCAGATGTAGGTTCAGTGTTGTTTCCAATATCGGAGCAACTTGCAAAAGCAGAATCTGCTCAGAGCAACTGGAATATTAAACTGCTTAGCTGTTAGCCTCTGGCAAACATAAAGAATCAAAACATTGCTAAAAAATCACATTTTAGAAATTTTAGAAATTAAATTGATATTCACCGGGACACCAGAGAGCACATTCCTGACTCCAGGCTATCCTTTTACTACACTCAAAATTCTTGCTACAAGACATGGAGATGCCTGTGCTTTCAGAAACAGTCAGACATACTTTAGCAATGCAAAAGCTTTGGCAACTTAAATATAGTGGTCACTACTTCAGACACAGATGTAAGGACCACTGTGTTTACATGGGAACACAAGTTCATTGTCTCATGAACATGTGTGGTGACAACATTAAGGCAAGGAGCAGGAAATGGATGTTAATGAGGCTGAAGAGCCAAAGTCTCTCTGGGACCAATTGTGAAAGGAAGTTAAAGTTTTCCTTCCTGGCTGTCATGCTCTGGAGCAGTCCTACTGCATCTGTGGCTACAATGTTATCTCTCGTCTGTGCTGGGTCTTCTAGAGCTCCATGGTGACCTCTTCCCTCTGTCTCCTGTTGCTCAGTGTCCCACTAAAAGAGGAGCATAAGAACTGAGACTACCATTAACATTACACCACCACACATCTTTGTTAGTGCTCTCCTTGTGCTCTGAATTACAAATCTGATTTACAATAATTTAAGCATTGTTTCCAGTTACATTCCATAACATGGTGCAAAACACCTCAACAATTTTAATAGAAGTTTTGTATGTGTGGGAGAGGAAAAAAACTTTTTACAAAAATCTAACCAACCAACCAAAAAAAAAAACTCCAACCAAACCAAACTGAACAAGAACAGTCCAAAACCTTATTTACTTGTTGTCTTTGAAGGAAACTATAGATCTTCAAACACCTCTCTGCACTAGGAACAGCAATACCTAAAAGTCAGTCAGAACTGTAGCACTATAGGACTTAATAAGATATTCTATGCATTGTTTTAAATGCCTTATTACTCAAATTCCTGACTGTACAGTGATCCAGTGTCAACATTTGGTTTGGCAGTTAGACTTCTCTCCTAGGAAATGAGAGGTGTGTGTTCAATACTCCGAAGGCTTCTCAAACTCTGAGCCAAGACTTCCTCTGTGCTTGATGTTTCTCACTGGCCACAAACTTCCATGTCTACCTGTTCAAATGTGGAAATAGTGCACTGCCTAGAAGAGATATCTCAGGTTTTTCACTGCAGGGGACAATGAAGTCTGTAGCTAAGCTGCTCCAAATAACTCCCTGAGGGTGATGCAGACACCTTGCTTTCTCCACTGACTACAGAAAATTGCAGATTAGGCAGCATAAATTTCTCCAAAGGATCATAAATGCTAAAATGCCTAAATTAAATGCCTAAAGTAGGAGGTTTGACCAATGTTGTCCATACTTATTTTAATCCTTTGCAGTCTCATGCAGGTAAGACATTTGCATCTGTTTGTTGTGGGTTAACTACAACTGGTAGCTCAGCTCCACACAGCCCAATGGGATCAGGGAGAGAACTGGAAGGGTAAAAGTAAGAAAATTCATGGGTTGAGATAAAGATAATTTAATGGGTATAGCGAAGTTGTACATGCAAGCAAGGCAAAACAAGGAATTCACTCACTACTTCCTATCTTCAGGCAAGTGTTGTTGCAGCCCATCTGCAGGAAAGCAAACCTCCATCATAGGCGACAGTTACTTGTGACAGACAAGTGGGATAACCATGAATGTTACCCTGCTGTTCCTTCAGCTTTTATTGCTGACCACAATGTCATATTGTATGGAATATTCCTTTGGTCAATTGAGGGCAGCCGTCTCAGCTGTGTGCCCTCCCAGATTCTTGCCCAGCCCCACCTTGATCACCAGGAAGACACAGCACGAAACAGAGAATTTGACACTGATCAGCAATAGCTAAAACACGAGTGTTTCATCAGTACTGTTTTCATCACAAATACAAAACACAGCACCATACAAGGTGCTATGAAAATAATAAAACTCTACCCCAGCCAAAACCGGTACCTTGTTGTACCAGGACCACACTGTCACATTTTATAAGCCATTCTTTGAAATCAGAAAGATGACAAAATTATGATTTTTTTAAAGAAAATCACTAATTCTTGTGTTATCACATAATCCTCTGAGCTGACACAAAGACCTTAAACACTCCAGATTTACTATGTGAAACAAATCCCTTCCTGTCCTGGTATAAAAACATCTGCTTTGGAGGTGAATTGTGTTTTAAAATTAAGGACAGTGTGGAATGGTTGATACTGCAAATGACATTCTTTTATGTAAAAAGGACATTGTTCTCTTTCACAGGATATTGCTTAAACAACACTGTGGGTCCATAAATGTAACAACAGTAACATGCTCTGCTTCACAATATGGCATCAGTATTTTAATTTAAAATTGATTTCCGCCCCTCCTCCTCTCCACCCAGATGAACCTTACAGATATAGTTTTCTATGTGACTGCATCTTGTATTAGTGATGGAGACAGAGAAAGAAGATGTAAAACCTCTAGTTTCTTTCCCAAGTGTTTTACTTTATCATGTGGTTGTTGCCGTTATGCTGAAAAGGGAGTCTCTGAATGCCAGTATCATTTCAGTATTTCCTACATTAGCCTTTCCTCTCGAGTTACAGTATTTATTTGCTTGGTACAGTCTTTGCTATTGCAGCCAAAAAATACAATCCTTTGTCCTAATTTATGCATACTACCAAAGAGGATTTTAGATCACAGGAAACAGCTAAAAACTGCAGTCTGACTCTGAAGTTAAATACAAACAGAAATGGAGAAATAAATGATGCACACAGTGATCTCAGATTACATTGTATTATGGTGCATGTGATATTTGTTTTTATTCCATAGTACACACTACTTCAATTTATTTTTCATTATTTGGTAATGTCCAGAAGCTTTTGGGTTTTTTTGATAATTTTAAAACTGCATTTGGTTATTGTGGATATGCATTTCAATTAAACATGCATTTTAAAGATGTGCTACTTACACAAAGTGATAGGAAGCAAATTGAAAAACATTGAACTGCCACATTAAACATGAGCAGAAGCACATCTTTTATGTACAAATATAAACTCTGCTTTTCTTGTTCAGTCACACCTCTGCTTTTTTACTGTTTGGTTGCCAAATTAGGCCAAGTTTATACTGCCCCAGAGGACTTCTTTATCATTTAATTTTGGTCCTAGATTGAGTACTGCTGATGACAGAAGAAATGGAAAAATTCTAGTGACAGGCAGGCCGCTATACTAGAATTTAAAGTGTTACTACATTGCTCTAGAACAATTTAATGCCAGGGTCATAGCAGTTGAGTACCTCAAGTAATTTTTAAAAGAACAGTTATATGGCAAATGCCTAAAGCATTTGCAAACAGTTATTCTTTGTATGTCTATGAAATATTTTTTTGTCTATTAACTTAGTAATTAGAAGAACAAAACAAAAAAGAACAGAGAAATTCAACTTCTGGATTCATATAATTTACATATGTTTGTGGTTTATCAGATAAGGTCTAATTCTTTTTCACTTGATGGAAAGGTTTGAAAGAGAAAAACTGCATATTAGATATCAGTATATCAGACATTAGTATATCAGATCATATGGTTTGTAATAAAATCACCGAGAAGCAAGCTAGCAACTCATCAGTCTCTATTTTTCTTCTGATTTCATTGTGTGAATACACAGTTTCTTGGACTTTCTGAGTTCAACAGAAACATTCCACTTGCACTCTGTCTTCTTCCCTCCCTTTAATGCCAAAACTACATTGTCTTCTGCTGGAGGGACACACTCGCTAGTTATCTGTTTATCTACCTGGCTCAAAGGTATTATCGCATAACCTTTAACAGATAAAATTTCATGCAGTGTTCAGTAAAATTATATATTCAATTTTGTAGATTACATTTCATTTTTGCCATCCCTTTTAGTGCACTTCACACTTTCTTTGTGACTTTTTCTCTGAAATCAGCAACAAGTTTGCTAAGTATACTGGGATAAGGCTTCCCTTGCCTGGACAGATAGAAATCAGGTATGGAGTTCAATGCAGTGACAATGTTAATGGATTCAATAAAGTTAGCTGCCATGGGACTCATTCAAGTAAATGTAACTAATGCAGCTATCTGCATCTGCGTAGTTACCCTGGGCTCTCTAGAGTCCGTGAAGAGACAAATAAGTAAATTAGTACATGGTTCATTTGGTGATGAAGTGCATGTTTAACACAAATCAGAACTGCTCACTGAGAGAACATAGAAAAGATGCAAGCCTTCAACTACTTTTTTCCTGTTTAGAAAGAACTATCCCCAGAATGCTGTGAAAGTATGTTTGTCAGGTGGTTATTTTGAGCTTTTTGGCAAAACTCTGATAAATGCTCTCTACTTGGGAGGAAATGGATACAGTATAGAAGTTGCACCAGCATCTCCTTATTCGGTAAATATTTCCTAAGTTTATCTTTGTACTGCATGATGTACATGGGTCACTTGCTGCAAGCACAAGAAAACTGGCCCCATTGACAATTGGTAATATTTTATTGGCACTTAGTAACATAAAGGGATGAAGGAAACCAGAGGTTACTGCATATTGCGCCTTATAATCTATATAAGAAATCATATCGGTGTTTATTGGCAGAAGAGACTTAGTGGAGAGAAGAGGGAGATACTGCATTTATGTGGAAAACAGAGATGGAAACGCACTCTGTGTAACAGTAGGTAAAATACTTTCTCTGCAAAGGAAATATTTTCTTAAACATTATAATAGGACCTTGAAAACCCATTCAGGAATTGGCTCACAGTTTCTCCTCATAATGCTGAGTGGTAGGTCAGGTCACTGAAAGGAAGAAATTAAAGTCTAAACTATGGAGTCAGAGAAGGGACATTCAGTTCATCAGAATTTTTATCAGTTCTGGAAATACCTCAAATGCTACCCATAAATACACACTTTCTGCTATGATTTGAGACCAGCCTGATCCCATCGTATGTTGGAGACTGCTGGAAAATGGCACCTATTTCTGGTCTCCCTCATACAACAAAGGTTGAATGCAGACTGGATGGGGGCAGAGTTCAGAGTGGGTTGGATTAGGTGATCTTTAAAGGACCCTTCCAACTCAAACTACTCTGTGATTCTGCAATTCTGTAATTCTCTGCTGTCTTTGATGTGCCTCACAATAATTATGTGTAGCTGTGTAGTGCTGGTACTTTGGAGGTAACCTAAGGAGCTGCAGAGTATGACTCTTACCAGTGTAAAAGGCATTATAACACAACTTATGATACATTCCTTTCTTTTATGACTCTGTACAGATGTATAACTGTTGTGATTATAAAACTATGCCTCACAGAGTTTCTTACCTTTCCTATTTAAAAGCTTTCTAGTAGCATGAAAATATATTTTTTTTGGGGGGGGGAGGGGGGTTTAGTGTGTTTTACATTGTGATCAAATTGGTAAAAAAACCTGCCATCTGACTGAATAGACTGAAAGAATAGAAAAGAACAGGATCCAGCATCTGGCAAGACATAACTTGGATTTTATCCTTGATTGTGTCTGTTTCAAATGCCAGGTGTCTATCACCTGGGGTGTAGTCTTACTTTGGCAAAGTAAATCTATTACTAACTCTCTGAAGAATGCCGTCTTTGAATAATGTTGCTGTTAATGGAACACTGATTTACTGCCACGACTGTAAAGAATCTTTTTAAACACTGTGTTACACTTCCCATCAATTTAGATCAACCAGACCCACCATATGTGAGAAGTTATCTGCATTTTTCTCCAATAAAACTGAAATGATGAAAGCCTTGCTTTCCCTGAGGTATGATCCACTATTGGTAGCCCCATTGTTTTTTCTTTAGCCCTTCCCTTCTTTGTCAGGGCTGGAGTATATTATTCCTGCAATGCTTGCCAGAATTCTATGGGTTATTTGTTGTTTGAGACTCACCATATGTGTCTTTGATCCCTGCCTAGTAGGCACCTTGGCTGCTTGCCAGTTTGGCACTTAGGATTATCAGCAGTATGAATAGCTCCCTTGCTTCTGATTCTGTCCTTCTTGCTGTCATCAAATCACTCTTTAAACAACTGTCTTTCTTTCAGATGCTTGCAAACATCAACCTATTTTTATCATGCCTTTCTTGGCCAAGGTTTTGTGTCACACTGCAGGAAATCCAACAGCTGGATGTTTCCACTTCTAATGATCTGACTGCCAGCTACCTGTGTAATTGCATGGGAACAATAAGGAGCAGAGAAACATCTCTCATTGTAATATTTGAAGTCTCCCTGAATATTATATGAATTTGCCTGTTCTCCTCATCTGGTAGGCTTGGTAGACTTTTATGAGGGATTATTTATTCTAGCAAAAAGCATTCTTTTTATTAAATGTTTTAAAATCTTTGACCAGAATACAGTGTGAGCCAAAGACAGTGATAAATTCAGAGGAGTATCAGAATGATACCTAGTTTTAAGAGATGGATAGAAAGCCAAAAGCCAGTTACGTGCAATTTTTATTCACTATCCTGATGCAGCACTAAACACTTCTGAGTCCTTCCATGTGTTCTGGTAAACTGAAGTTGTTCTGAAATGCCGTTGTTGAACAAAAAACATGCAGAATCAAAATAAGGAACAGCACAGGGCATATGAAGATCCAGACCACGAGAGGCCCATGTGCATTACAGAAAGATCTGCCAGAGTTTCCATTATTCTTCACGTGATTTTGCAAATGCTTCTATCAGTAAATATACTGGTACTATCACTGAAAGCAGACAAGGTTAAACATCATATTGTACAGTCTCTTCCTTCACATTAACTCACAAAGTGGAGTGGAGCAACTTTTGTAGACCTTGCAACCAAAGAACAGTCCTGGTACAATTATGCCTGCCTCAGACACACTCTTCTTTGAGCCACTTTCACACTGTTGTCCCATGTAACTCATGTTGAGAAATAACAATTTGGTTTAGCTCTGAAACTTAACACACAGTGCTTTCTTGATAGATAACATGCCCTTCTTTCAAGAAACATTAAGAATTTCAAGTGAATGTATTTTATTAATTTGTCTCTTGATTTTGAAACAATTGCTTACATGGAATTAAAAGTTCAGTGGTAAATTGGCAAGGGTGAAAAACTAATTGTAATTTCAGGACAAATAAGAATTACGACAGAACCCCCCCCCCAAAAAAAAACCCAAAACACAATCAACTAACCAACCAAAAAAAACCCCACAAACAAAACCAAAACCAAATCCAAACAAAAAACAAATGCAAAACTGTTGCATGAGAACCCAGGATATTTGGGATTACTTTACAATGTACCACAGTTGTATTTTTCTTCTTTGTTCCACAACACTGGAATTTCAGATAAAGATGCTCCTTTTCCACACATTTGGTGGCACTCTGAGCCTTAAAGTAGGTTTGTGTCAGAAAACATTCACAGTACACCAAGGTTGGAAAAGCACACTGAAGCTTTAATCCCTGTAAAAACAGTATTCAGTTTTGGCAGTATGTTTTATAGCTAAGTTTAGAATAACTGTGATGGACAAAGAAACAATGCTATAAAAAGGGATTTTATGAGCAGAGCATAGCTGTGCAAAGGCTAAGGTACCTGTGGAGGGCTCTAATGAAGCTAATTCCAGAGGTATTTGTACGAAAGATGATTAAAGGCAATCTGAAGTTTGACTTCAGTACTGTAGTAATTTAAGAACAGGTCAGGCAGGTAAGAGAAATATGCTTCATATACAGACATGCTCAATTTCCTCACATTACATGTCACACTCTATTTTCAACTTGTCATGAAATGTATATGAAAGAGCAAAATAATATTTTTTACCTCAGTAGTGGTTTTTCTCTTCCCACATACCACATAATAGATAAACTGTCCCTCACTGAGAGACAAGAGAAAGGCTTTATTTTTCTGGTCAACCTTTGTACAGTTTATTGGTAGCTTTACAGGTAAAAGGACTAAAGCAAGTGCCCAGAGGCAGTATGTAAGGTAAACTTAGTAGAATCTGAATTGTGAAAATACAAGAACTTCGAATTCACATTTTATCAGAAGGTACACTCAAGAAGAGACTAGCTGTCTCAAATTGTAAAGAAACCTTGTGAAGCTTTTCTGTGGCCAGATTTGAAATTACAGAGATGTCCACCACTGAAATGTAAAAATCAAAATTTTCTATTGTATTTTAAATATTTTATTTCTGAACAGATATTACTCTTGCAAAGCAAAAATTTCCCAGCTAATAAACGGGCGCCCAGTTTTGGTTTAGAGTGGCACTCAGAAAGGGCAATTTTGGATGTGCAGAAGAGCAAGCTTCAAATGCAAAACAGCAGAAGAAAAAGATGGTGCTTTGAGAGCATCATGTCTTATCTGTGAACAACTGAAACAGAGGCTTGGCTGTAAACCAGATAATCTTTTGCAAAAAAATGACCAAGGGAAAAGTTAGCAAATTTAACGAAGGAGGGGGGGAAAAAATTGCAATACCCCGGAAAAGGAATGATCCAGAAGTAATTTCCAGTGCTTACAGTATTTTGGTTGAGAGCAGTCTGGAAAGTTGGCTGACACCCTGAATGCTGAAGGAGATGACAAAATATAACCTGCTGCTACTGAGAGCTGTTAAAATCTGGAAAATATTCCATTTGCTCCATTCTAAGTTTCTGCCACACAAACGAAAAGCACACGTCAGCGTGCGCATAAAGCCTCCTGTCAAGGACCTGCTGCCACCTGAACGGCCGAATGAGGCGGGCAGATCTAGGTCCGCATCGCAGCCCCATGATCCCAGAGAAGACAAGCGGGCTTATTCTGGAAGCAACCCTGCCCCTTCTCCTTGCTTCTCTTTCTCTCAAGCCTTCTGCCAAAAGCTTGTAAAGCCCCGGCTGGGCCCCATTTCCCCCGAGTGCGCGGAGCGTCAGAAGGGATGTGTGGAGGAAGACGGCTGGCTGTGCCCATGCCTCCCGTGCTCCCCGAGCTCTGGGCCCGCCGTCTCCTCAGTGGTCCTCCCCGAACCCCCTTCCGCAACAGCAGGCTACTGCGGCGCTGGCCAAGCCCGCACAATGGCAGGCAGCGACTGCCGGGGATCCTCTAGGTGAGGAAAGGGAGGTACTGAGAAGCGGCAGTCTCGCGGCCCTCCCCGGGCGGGTCGCTCCTGTGGCTGGGGCCCAGCGCAACGGCTGCTGCCGGCGAGCGGGTCTCGGCGCGCTGAAGCGCCAGTTGCCGCAGCAGCCGACGGAGGGGGAGTGGGGAGGCTGCCAGTGCGGCGGACTCCGGCGCTCCGCCAATCACAGGCGCTGCTCGGGGCCGGGCTATCGCCTGTGGCTGCGACGGGCGCGGGCCGGCGGGGTCCCCACGGACGGGAGACTGCGCCGACCTTGCGGCTGGCTCCGGGCGCCCGAGGCCCCGCTCCGCCGCGCCATGGGCACGGTGCCCTCGGCGCTGAAGCACTGCCTCAGCTACCAGCACCTCCTCAAGGAGCAGCTGTGGATCGGGGAGCCGGCCGCGCCGCCGCCTGCGGTGCCGCACCCCGGGCAGGTATCGCCGGNCTCGCCGCCGCCGCCGCCTCGCCCCTCACGCACGTACCCTGCGTCCTTGCTGCCCCCTCCTGCCTGTTGCGTGTGCCCGGTCTTCGTCTCCTTCCCGGCGCACCCCGTCGGCCACCCGAGTGTAAAGTCGTGCACGGAGGATTGAGGACGTCTGTCATCTTCACGCCACTGAGCCTCTTTTGCTCAGTATTTCAGAACACAACACAACTGTTTTTTAAAAACATCTTGACTGATAGTGTACACACAGGTGGGCATCTCTCTAGTGGAACTGGGAACTGGGTTGAGGCAGTGTAAAAGGCCACTCGTGTGCCTCCCCCTTACCTGTATATCCACTCTGTGAAAAGTCGTAAAATTGTAAAGCAACAATGGAAAGGCCACAGTATCACCCTTGCTCCCTGGAGGTTTTATTTCTCAAACTGAAGTGTAGTGAGCCCATGTGTTGTATGGAAAGTCACTACAGCCATAAGGGTGCGAGGCAGAGCTGTTGCTCAGCTGGAGCAGCTGTATCCCCTTTTTGGCCTGGGATGCTCTGCGTAGCAATGTTATGGAGGGATGGGTGGAGATGGTTGCTCACCTTCCTGTCAGCCACAGAGAAGTGCTTGTAGTGGCTAGGGTTGGTGAGGAGTGGGGGAGGAGGTTAGATGAGAAGGCGTGTGTACAAAGGCCATGACTATCTTAATCATGGCTTTGGAAGGAAAAAAAAAATGAAGGGAATGCTACCAGAGGCCTTTATGAAGGCTACATAAATCTGAAAGGACATTGGAGGAACATGTGAAGCACTCAAGCAGGAGGAACATGTGAAGCACTCAAAGAAGGAAATAATTCTAAGGATGATACTGCATTTACTATAAGAGCAGAGTTATTGTTGGGGTATATTGTGTCTCAGCTGTCATTACTCCAGTAATCAGTCAGTGCTTCAAAGATGAAAAAATGTGAGGTGAATCTATAAAAAAATGAGTTTGAAAGTAATGTCTTAAAAAGAATGCACTTTTTATTCATTCTTTCTCTTGTTTTCTGTAACTTTCAGATAGGCTAGGGATGTATTTTCCATTGTTCTCCACCTTCTGGAAGTGAAATTTAATTATTAGGTAGCAATGAAACTGCAGAGGTGGGGAGACTGAAAAATACAATGTTATGAGTGCTATGAAAACTTGGTGGTGTGATTTTGCTCCAGATGATCTGGACTTGAGATCTAAAAAGCTCCATATATAGAATACCCAAAAGACTACTGTTGTGAGCTCAGAGAGCTCTGTATAGGAAAGCTCCATGCAACTTCTGACTGTTACAATTCCCTGAGAATAATGTCTATCCAGCATTGCATTTTGGGGAAAAAAATTGAAACATGTTTTCTTACTGTAAAAAGAAAGAGAATAGAATGAAATGACTTGGAGCAAAGCACTATAATCGTTTTCATATGCTGTTGATACATTTTGGTGCGTCATTTTCTTTCAAAGATGTGAACTTTTAAAATTATTCGATCAAAATACCTTAATATAACTCTTGATGGCATCAGTCTCTGCTCCCTAGCAGCAAATCATCTGGAAAGTTCATGGGCTTTTGCAACAGAGAGGATCTGTAGTCAAAGACAAGCAATACTATGTTCCCAGAAAATAATGGATTAAAAAGAAAAAAAAGGTTTCTTTATTATAATGGAACTTTTATTTATTTATTGAGTGTTTCTTTATTTTAAGCACTATCTCTCTTCCTTCAAGGATACAGAAAGATGCCTTCCTTAATAGAAGGCAAACATGAGAATTTGCTGCTTATCTTCCTAGTGCACATTGATGTGATTGTAAGCTGCCCAATGTGCTGAGCTCATCTACACTAATTAAGTCCACGGTTAGTCATTGTTAATTTTCACATTTGCTTCTGCATTACCTCACTTTGATTTTTATTAGATTATTTTAACAATTTTCTGTACTTGAAATTATTCTGTTAAAATTTCCATTTTCTGATGTAGATACTTAAACAATCCATAAAGGTTCTCCTTATACATGAGTGCATTCTGCACTAGTCCTGTTCGAGGAAAAATATGTTCCTCTTTATGTCATCTCGAAGCCATACTAGTTCAAGAGGAGGTTATAAAAGCTGTTTCTTTTTTTGTTTTGACCAGTATATAAAAGACAGTAATAAGGGCGCCACATTTATTATTATTTAGTGTTTTCATGAATGATGAAAATAAGGAGTTGGCTTTCTTGCTGAAATCATGTCAGGGCTTTTTCAGGATTTTTCTTTAAATAAAAAGTAAAGTGTAGGTATCTTTGGAGTGTTGCTACCAGTTCTATTGTAAAACTAAAACAATGCAATTTTATCTTAAAAATCCCAAATATGTATAAAAAATTCATTATTTACTACTGCTGACTAATTTTTAAAGGTCTAGGTTTAACCACCTAAAACTATACTGGACGCAAAATAATAGGTCCTGCAGTGAATACTGGAATGTCAGTCTTTGATTTATCTTAGTTTTCCTGTTGCATTTAGCCAACATTTCTTCTTTTTAGTCTTTTTACAACTGTATTTGACTGTAAAATGAGGAGTTGCTTGAGAAGCGGAGTTACTGAAAAAAAATACTTAAAAAAAAACAAACGTGAAAGGCAAAAGACAATTGGGATGATGGCTAGATAGAAAGTAAATATAATTTTCTACTACTATTAGAATTTGCTAATACTTCACTCTTATTTAGACTAGTCTGTGTAATGGAAAATAAACCCTACCAAACACCCAACTAGTCAATGGGACACTGCATTGCTATTGCAGAATCTTCAGTTTATTCAGTTTTTATTTTTTTTTATTCTTGTTTGCCTAGAAATAATGTCTTGTGTATTGTACAAAAATATTCTAGTTCTGCTTCATTCCTTTAGCATTACCCAAGTGTGTACAGTTTGTATTAGTAGGTCTGATTAATTCAATATTAAAAGTTCGATTAATTTCACCAAACAGGAGCTTTAGCTACAGGAGAGTTTGTTGAAGACAAGGATTTATATCAGAACTGTGCTGGAGTCTACCTAGAAAGGAGGTGGCAGTAGATATTGCAGTATGAGGGAAATTTCCACCATGATGGAGGGTGCTACTGGTGGTGATTCATAGCACTTGCCTTGAATTTGTAATGTACTTTGTATTCTATTTTGTGTAAAGCTCAAACTGAACAGCAGAGAGGAAGGTTGGCTGTTCACCTGCTGATAATGTTTGTCTTCTAGCATAGCACGAGCCCTCTGAATGATCTGAGAGTGACTGACCTTGGTCTTGTCCTACAGACTTAATGTTATTTTCATATAGGTTAAAATGGAATTTTAATGCATTAAGGAATATGCAAAGAACACAGAAGGGAAGAGTTGGATGACTAAAGAAGTGGTATAAAAGACTGGGATGAAACTCAAGGATATAGGACTAATTGAGACTAATAACTCAAGCTAGAAACTGGGACATTATCAGCTAGAAGCAATTGAAGAAGAGGAAATCCTTGGAATACTCACAAGTCAGAGGAGGACTACAAGCTGCCAATACAGTGCAGCTCTTAAAAACATCAAATTAAATCCTTGGATGTATCAGATCAAGTATTTCTAGTCAAAAAGGGAAATGAAGTGCCATTGCAAAAGGCGGTATTTGAGGCTTGTTCTGTTTTGGTTAGTCATGTTCAAGACACAATTCCAAGCTGGAACAAGTTAGGTCTTGCATCACTGTGAGGTGGTGGTCAGAAAAATAATCAGGAAAATGGAGATGAAATGTAAAATGGCTTGATTTGTCTAATATCTAGTGTTAAGACATGGAAGATGGCCACACAGGGAGAGAAAAAAGAGGCAAGAACTGCTTAAATAAAGGAATATGTAATATATATTGCTACAGACAAATGCTCATACTTTGCCTATATATTCAGAGTAGAAACGTAAAAGCTAAGTGTCAAGTGGTAACATTCTTTAATAGCTGTCTAGTCAAAGTAATGAGAGTGAATAATACGTGGTTTAGATTTAGAAAAAGGATTTTATGATGTTTCCATGTAAGTGAAAATAATTGGATTCTTAAGATATTTTGAAGTTTGTATAACAAGGAATAGATGACAATCTAAATGATGTAAAATAGAGACAATTTAAAATCCAGTTTTTAATTGCAGTGTATGGCTTACAATACTTTGGAAAAAATAGTTAAGTGCAGAGTCAACTTCAGTGAGAATACTCATCTGCCACTTGAAATCAGTGCATTCTACTCTACAGAAGGGTGTTGACTAAACAGAGCTAAGTAATAATTATCTTTCTCTTTAACCATTGTGTTTAAATTTACCACTATCAACATGTACTAAGAGCTGTAGTAAATTTGGACTATAATATGATTTGTTGAGGGCTGCCTACGTCTACCAGAGGCAAAGCAAAAAGGAGTAAAAAAAACCAAACTCTAGTGCGAAAGCTTAGGGCTGGGCCAGCCAGTAAACAAGTCATAGATGCTCTCTATTAACCCCTCTCCCTTGCTAGAGGAGAAGAGAAAGGATATAAGGGAGAGAGACTTAGAAAACTGAAAGTAATGAAAATATTAACAGTAAAAGGAAAAATATACAAATATATAGAAACCCATTATCAAACCCTACCTGCCTGGTAGCAATTACATCACCATCACCACTGATGCTGTGGGCAATCACTGAGGAAGTCCCAGACTGGGCTTAGCAGATGGTGGAAACTGGATTGAAGAGCTGAATTCTGGAGCTGGATTCAAGATCACATGGATTGGGATAAAAACCAGAGCCCTTCTTGGACACTACCCATTGAAGAAGAGAGCTTGATCCTTTTGATCACTCAGCTTTACATAGAATATGATGTACATGGGATGAAATCCCGTGTTGGTTAGTTTAGGGTCACCTGAACTGCCAACTTTTCCATGCAGGTGCACCCTTGGTGTGGTACACAAGATTTAGCAGTGCCCTTGGTCTGCACACCAGTCCTTTGTAGTAATTACAAGCATTGAGTGTTACCACTGCTAGAAGGTGGAGACTGTGTGTGAAAATTTGCCATTCACTGTAGAAAGTGCAGTTGAGACTGAGCTGAAAAGTAAAATCACTGAAGATAGTTTTATTCAAACTCAAACTAGGGCGTTCTAGTCTCTTGCTTTGCTGAATGTGGCTGTGACTTTATGAGGTGTAAATAGTGCTGATATGTGCTGTTATTTTGTAGAATTTCTGTCACAGATTGACGATGTGGTGTGGGCTACAATACCCAGAATTGTTAACTGCTATTCAGTGTATCATTGAAAAGCACAGTGGACATTGTTGTCAGTTTTATAACTGGAGAAGAACACAAAGTTTATGTGCTAAATAGATCTAATAACAAACAAATGTTTGGGTCCTCTCATTTAGACTTCTGTTTCAATGCCTGCATTGCAATGACTTGTATGCTGCATGCCTAAATATTCAGACTTAAAAGGCACAGCTTGATTTCCTCATCTCCTCACTGCGCTCTTGGATCAAGAGGTCCACAAAGGCACCTTACTTTTGCAGTTTTAATTTGCTTGTATATATTTTGCTAGGTATATTATCATGTTTTAATGCTAGAAATATGCCAGAAAATTCTCAAATATATTTTTGAAGTAGCTCAAGAATAACAACAAAAATCACAGTCTGTATGACAATTATGTATACTTGTGTCTGGCACTTCTTATATTTGATGGTTGATTCTTGATTCAAGAAAATGAGGCATATGGTGTTACGCTACCTGGGAAGAGAAGGCATGCCTGTGTTATTTAATCTTTTCACTACCCCCCAGGGCATTTGACTTGAGACACGCTATATTTCATGTTCATTTACCTTCATGTAATTATATATTCCAAGAACAGATTAACATTTGCAGTCTTTCCTTGAATAACTATTTAGATTATTCTAATGTTTTATTTAATTTATTTAGTTTAAGAAATACTGTAAAAATTTGCTGTCGGGAACATTGCAAACGTATTAGTTTATCATGACAATTATCACATGCACGAAGTGCACTTAGTTTTAATTTTTGGTGCTGAAAATTGCATATAAAATGTATTTTTAATAGAGGAAAAAAGAAGCTAGATTTTCTGAATTTCTGAATTTCTGCAGAATTCTTATTTCTTGACTTTTTGGAAGGATGGTGTTATTTAAAGATAATGAAATCAGTATAGAGGGCATGGGGCAGAATTCTCATATCCTGCTTTTGCTCCCTCCTTTACCTCATTATGTCTTTCTATCCTGAACTTTAGATATTTAGATTTTATGTTGTTCTTCACTTAATCTAAGATTAAATGACTGATCACTAAAAGACTTTGAAATTTCTTGATTTCAAGCCCTTCATATTCCTCTCCATGTAGATAGAGGCCATGTCAATAGAGAAAGCAGTAGATAGATATTTTTCTTGATAAATACATCACAGGAATGGGAATTTTTTTTGTTGTTTTATTGTGGATTCCAAAACAATATTTTTCTTAATGTTCCTAAGTTATAAAGCATGTAAAGTTATCTTTAAAATATAAATAGAAAAGTGGAAAGGATTACTGCAACTATAATTTAAAATTAAATTTTAAGGTATTAAGCTTGTATAGCATGCTGTATCTTTTCTTGATGACTTTCGAGGTAATAAATGACATCTCATGCATAATGACTCTGCAGGTTGTAAATAAAACAAAAAAATACACTTCCACTGAATCTAACTGCCATGGTGAGAGTTCAGTGTAAAAATAATTTCCAAAATTTTCTTTGAAGTTATGAGGAGTTTCACATTAAAAGGAATTTCCCCTTCTAAAGAAGATCCAGGCAGTAGACCATTTTTTCCAATCAGATGTTCTTTATGCTGCAGAACAAGAGCTCATGAATGCTGGTGGATAAAATGTTGAAGAGACAAAGTCTGAAACGGCTAAGTAGTTGGTTTGTTAAAGGTGTTAAACAGGATATTAGAAGTTAAGAGGCTAATAATAAAGTTTGACCTAAATGGAGTGACTGGCTTTTAGTTCTTTTGCACCACTGGATTGTAAATAGTGGAAAGATAATGAGCTTTTTAAGTTGATAGCAGACTTATGATATATTTGAATCATTATTTGATCTTAGAACTTTATAATACAGCTGGAAATGTCGTAAAGGGTCTTACAGATCTTGCTTTGCAAATTTGGGAGTCAAAAAAAAAAGCACAGGAAATTTCTGCTTCGACCCAACATCTGTTTTTTTTTGTGAAGTCCCATTTTTGACTTGTCCCACCTCCATCTCCTTCAAAGTCTACACATGGGCACAGTGATGTTAATTTCCTTTTTTGCCAGCTCAAGAAACAAGATTAATTTTAGACACTCCATGTGTCAAATCATCATTTTGAAATTCATACACCTTGAGATCATTCTTAATTCATTTTCTTGTTGCCTTGGCTGAGGGTGAATATAAGTTACATGCCTAAGATCAGCTAAGTCCAAATTTAATTCCTACTGAAATAAATGGGAATGTTGTGATTTCCACACACATGTGATGGAAGTATTTTCCCAGATATGTTTATTTTAATTTTAGGATAATGTAGTACGTTTTATTCCTTTCCTGACAGGTTTTTGCTGCCATAGTTGCCATGTGTTATCTATATTATATGTTAATGGTTGGACTTCATGATTTTAAAGGTCTTTTCCAACCATTGTGATTCTATGATTACCTGATTATCTCAGGTTTTAAAAAGTATTTTATTTACAATTTGTAGATCTTCTGGATTTTATTTTGGGTAAGGAAATATCACACATACCTTACGAGACTACTGTAAGATTTACCAGTTGGTAAGACATAGTTGTTTTCATATTGCCAGATATTTACTGCTCCTAATTAGTATTTTTTAAAAAATCTTTATCTGACTAATAACTTTTAGTAATGGTCATCCAAGACATGTAGTGTCTTGGATCACAAGTTACTTTGTTTTTAACTTAGACTTGGCTTACAGGTGAAAATGCTGAGTATCTAGAATGAAGTTACAAGAATTTTACTCAGTTTTAGTGATAAGATTCTTGCAACATCTGGATTGAAGATTCGGTTGTTTATGAAAATACGTGTTTGAATTTCAGTTTCTATGTGAACACCATGCAATGAGAAATTGGTGCAGTGTAGGTACAGTCGAGACATAAAGTTAAATGGATTCTTGTCACCTCCTGCTCTTTCACAACATAAATATTTGAGACATTTAACCAAGGTGATGATTCTCTAAAATTTTAGGAATTGAAAGTTATTGAGATCCTTTGATGTCTCAAATGTGGAAGAAGTTACATTTAAAAGAAACCATGAAAGGCTTCAGAAAAGTAGTTATTTAGTACTTCAAACTGTGTTGAATTCTCTTTTTCTCTCATTCATTTAACAAAAGTGAAATATTTTCTTTAGTATTATTCTTTTCCCCTAAATGTATTAAAGATGGTGCATGGTATTGTCAACTTGCTAGGGAATGTGTACCACTTTACAATGTGTGCCAGTCTTTAAGGTGTTAGAATTGAAAGTAGTCAGTCAGCTCATGACTTTTCAGACATTTACTGGGCTAGATAGAATTGTTGATGTGAAAAATTTCACACAATTTGGGACAAAATTCTACTGTTGCAAATATGAAAAATCTGCTCCATCTGGTGAGAAGGAACTTATACTTACCGTGAGAATGTTGTAGCTGATAGTATATTTAGATGCCCTCCTGTTAAATGGAGACTTATTTTACAGTTTTATATGAATGAATGAAAGTTACTCCAATTGTTATATTACATTTGAAATTGTTGTTATTTGTATTAAATATACAGCTCTTGAAACAAAAATCCCAGATTTATCACCTGCAAAATCTGCTAAAAGGTATATTGGTAAAAAAAAAATGCTGGGTACATACTTCTTCATTTAGTTGTTTTGGTTTTTGGGGGGTGGAGTGGTTTTTTGTTTTGTTTTCTGGGTTTGCTTTTGTGTGTGTGTGTTTTTTTGTTTTGGTTTTTTTGTTTGTTTTGGGGTTTTTTTTTCTTGTTTTATTTTTCTTTTTTTTCCCCTCCCCACAGATGTTAGCTGTTTGTTTGGGAATAAAGGTGTTAGTTTATGAGTTTCTTGGAAAAAATATTTAAAAGCTTTGAATGCATAAGATGCATGGATTGAAGTGCCAGAGGACATTGGTGGAATGTTAGGTGAAACCCATAGGGAAATAATTCAACAGCAGCATCTGGAGAGGAACTGTATGTGGCTTTAGGATTTACTTTTAATGCAAGTAGTTAAGATGAGATTAAATAGAGGTGTTAGTATGTGAGAGATGGGGGAGCAAGGTAAGTGACAAAGGTATATCATATGGAACAGTAGGATTACGAAAAAGATTTACCGGAATCTGCAGCTGATCACAGCTGAATTTTAAAAAGCCTGGAAACATAATTTGAATTGAACTATGTGTTGGCTTCATATAAAGCAAAATGACTAACAAAGAATTTATTGGGGAAAGAGAGGAGAGAGAATAGGCAATTTCTTTGGCCCTGCTGTGTCTTACTTCTGCCTGAATGATACGAAGACAGAAAGTTAAGCTTCTAAGCCAGCTTTCTGTTGACTATACAGTGAGGAATTGACTGGTGATTGCCAGTTGACTCTTGTGTCCCTACTCTTTTGTTGATATTTAGGACTTGATTCAATTGTCAAAGCACAGTTTTCTGATGCAGTGTGAGATGCCCTAAGGTAGCTGTCCTATAAGGTTGGCAGATTTATAGGAGACCTGCACTCTCTGATGCAACAACTGGAATTCAAGTGGGATGCATCTTAAATGCACTAGGTGCCTGTAATGAGCCATCCAATTTGTGTTCCTTACTACTGGTCTGAGTTGTTTCATGTGCTTTTCAACATTGCTGGCAGTGCTGAGAAGCAGCCTGATGCAGCTGGCTATGTTTCATTGCTGATCCCATTTAAGATGCCCTATAATATCCTACTTGCAGCTACTGAAAAAAGCACAGGTCCTGTGTCCTACATGCTGTGCTTAGGGAACTTTAAGACAGCATATGTGAATATATAAGTTGTCTGTACTGGGATACCTAGCACACATAAGTTCAAATGTCTTAAAAGTTTAGTTGATTCCTGTCATTAAGAACATTCAGGACATTTTGAGCTTAGTGAATAGTATGGCTGGATTGCCTTTTGGTGCCTAAGTTTATTTTCTATAGTCAGAGTTTAGAACAATTCTTTGGTCAAGATTATGTGTTATAGTAAAATGAAAGTACAACTAATGGCAATATTATTATACAATTTTTACCTATTTTGTGCTTGGCTAGCACTGACCCACAGGTCTTATTACTAGTTTTGCTATAACACACATTTCTTTCTCATCTGTTGCACAACTTATTATCTAGAATATAGAGGCTGAAAAAAAAAAGTCCTCCTAAATTTGTGCATTTTAGAAGTGGAAGCAAGAAAATTTAGGAAATCTCATGATTCATTTTGTCTTAATCTTCTCAAATAGTCTAAAGTGATATGATCTCATTTTGCTGTTGTCTTGGTTTCTCCAGTACTGGTCCATTTTCTTTTGCTTGTTCCACTGCACTGTTTTCTCGTTTGCATGATAAGAGCATGTCAAAATCTTACTGCATTACTATTTAATGTAATAAATTAGAAATTTATCAAGTTCAGCAGAAGCTGTGATGTAATATTATGATAACTTTTAATAAGCTCATAAAAACTGATAAAAATTTGTAAATGCTTATTTAAAAATAAGGCATTATATCTGTCTTTTCCCCAGAAAAACTTCATATAAGAAAAGTTGCCAATAGCTTTAATTATTATCAGTTAAATGGGCCAAAATTTATGTTCTTTAGATATACTCACATGTGACTGAATGTTTTGTGAAAATGGAACATTTTTATAGCACTGAGAATGGTTGGTATTCAAGATACCATAATTTCCTTCTTACTGTTGTGACGTAAAATAACATTTTGCAGATTTTTTTTTTTCTAAAGAGTTTTTATACATTTTAAATTCTCCTGTGGGATGGCAACAGTGGCTAAATAAATAACCATTAAACGGCTGTCATTTTTATCGGTGTCTTTTGGGAAGAGAGCTTTGGAAAACATAGAGTGGGCCAGCTGTACCTGAATTAAAGATTTCTTTGGTCTTTTAGGCACTGACTGTGTACACAGAAGGTGATTTTGGTGACAATAATAATTGAGAAAAGTTGATTTATTTCCAACATTTTGCTTGAGTTCTTATGCATATCTCTATGTGTATCTATGCATAACTCACTTCTATTAATAGTGAGGTATTTAAAGGAACTTATCTGATAGGGTGGATGGGCCAGCTTGTCAACGTATTTGTTTATCTACTTACCCCCTACCCCCCTAATATCCCAAAGCATTATAAAGGGCAAATTGCTTTCAGTTGTTGGTCTTGTAAGGATGATCGTACCTCTGTTTTTTTTCACTGTGTGTGGAAAAACACCACACTTTCTGCCTTCTAGAATTCTATCTTCAGTCTTGCCTGTAAAACACTATATACCATAAATAATAGTAAGGGAAAGTGTGGGAGGTTTTGGCTCCAGTGTCATCAGTATGCTGTTGATCTCAGTTCTCTGTATCCTTTTCATCCAGCCCAGATGGCAGAGTATAATTGCTTTTCCAGGATTTGACCAGGATAGGGTTATGGATGAAAGTGAGTTGGCTGCAAATCAACTTGGTTAATGAAGAAATGCTGCTTGTTAGCCAAGGGAAGCATTTAGGGAAATAGAAAAAGGTAATGCATACACCATGGCCTGAAAATACATTTTCAATTTTTGCTAAAGTGACTGGTTGTGTTGGCTTTTTGCTAACAACAGAGGCCTCTAGTAAAATATTATAATTCCGTTGCAACACAAATCTACCTGTGTTGTCTGTGGCTGTCTATGCCTCTGCTACCATCTGACCTTTCTGATTTTAGGTCATATGAACTATCAGCCATTTAAACCTTTGTGATTCCACATAGTCTACACTTGTCAAAAATAGCAACAAACATTTCCTAGAAGATGACAAGTCATCAGTGAGAATTCAAAAGGTTCGGACTCTTACAGGAGACCAGGGGGTTTTTGACAGTTTTGATATTTTTTGTTTATTTCTTCTGTCAGGTTGTGAATGATTTTGTGTAAAATAAAGACGTGAATATTAAGTGACTGTTTTCAAATACGGTAAATAGTCTTTGAGCTTGATTTTATCCTTCTGTTTGCTCAGGAATACTACCTTTTGTTTTCTAGAGAATCCAACATAATGACAAGAGAATTTGACGTGTTTTGCAGTTGCTCTTAGAAGTAGCTGCTCCTCCTGTTAGACATTTGGTTCCCAGTTCCTGAAATTTGCTTTCTTTTCAAGGCCGTCAGAACAATTTCAGTAGCCTGCATCTACCTGTGGGATTTTCTGATCTACTGAAGCTTGTATTTTAAGCCATGACCACCAAAAATGTGGGCTCTCTACTGGCATTTAGTACTTTGGTAGTGTTGTTAATATGCAACATTGACTGTCAGGTTTTTTATATTCACAATTTAAAATGAGTAACCTTATGCAATTCAAGTGTTCAATTTTCTTGCCTTTGTCTACTAAAAGGAAAGACTTCTGGGGATCTGTAACTATCTTTAGCACATAATATTTTTTATATATATTTTCCAGTATACTCTCACTGGCTTTATTTAAATTAATATATCGAGATATTTGAAGGAAAGTAGGATTCAAAACCAATAAAATATATAAATTAATAATAAATTTAGAATGTGGATATTTAGATGCCTCTATTTTCCCATAATATTTATTCCTAATATTTGAAATAATGGTAGTAATTATATTTTAAGTAATAACGATATTATGTTTGTTTTGTCACGAATGTTTATGTTTTGAATAGGTCATGAATGTTTATATTTTGAATAGATAATCTTAATAGATGTACTCTTTACCATTATGTAAGGTGGGACATAAAGCTTCTACTTGTTTTATATCCAGCATAGCCGTTACTTTGTACCTGAAATAAAACCACCAGTTGAATTGTGTTCTGTCATTTCACTGTATCTATGTTTGCATAGTTCTGGAGATTGAAAGCAATATTATGCAAAGTTATGAAGCAAGGACTTAATCAGAACTGAAGCTAAAGAATCTGGGCTAGCAATTCATGGTTTGATATACTGCTAGGAAGAAAAAACACCTGCCCAATGTAGTAGTTCAGTGGAAGTCTTCTGTCTTGGAAGAAATTGTTTTACATTCTGTGTTCTCAGAAATGGAGAGATCAAGAGGAAAATACAGTTTTCGAGGAAACTGAGAAAGTCATAAAGAAATACAAGATAGTGTTGTTGCAAGATCAGTATGGTAACCAATGTAAATTGTTTGACTAAGAGTACTAGTTTCAGAATGCGTTCCCAACCCTCAATGTGATAGAATAACAATGAGGAATCTCTAAACCTGTTTATTACTTCTGAACTCATGAGAAGGGGAAAATGAGGAGTAATCTGAGTGAACACCATGTTAGTCTTTGATGGGATATGAAAAGTACAACAGAAAACAGCATTAATCCTTTCATGTATTTAAAATATATATCAGTAAATTGTTAGAGCTTGTTCTTATGCTTTTAAAATAAAACCAAAACTGGACACCTCCAAACAGTACTGGAATAAATGACTACTCTTTCAATTAAACAAAACAGAAAGAGCCAGAGTTTCTGTGCTTGTGTATTCATAGTTCAAGCTGAGTTCACTTATACTGGTTATATGAGGCAGATTTATATGTTATTTTGCAGAGTAGGGTGGTGGTGGGTTGGTATTTTTGGGGTTTTTTTTGTTGTTTTTTTGTTTTGGGTTTTTTGTTTTGTTTTGTTGTTTTTTTCTCGCATCTCAGAGCAGCTAAGCACATCCACTGTAAGTGGAAGGGTGAACTCCACAGAAAACAGTATTCAGCAGGTGTTGCACACAAAGTATGTGGGAGTTGACCTCTTTGCGTCTAGTATAAAGGAAAATAGTCAGAGAAGTTGAGGAATTCTCTTACTCTCTTTGTTAGACTCCTGTAGACAGAGGTTATATTATTTTTTAAAATCTGTAGGACTTTTTTAAAAGGTGCTACTTTGTGTTTGACCTGAAAATCAAATTTGCTATTTGTTTGCTCTGCCAAATCTTGCTACATTTTGCTAAGACATGGGAGACACTGTGCTGTGAAATTGTTTCGCACACATAGTTGCCCCTCTGGTGATTGTCTGTGATCAGTAAGTGATTTACCACAACTATATATCGTGCCTCGTTTTTCTCTTTTATGTGCAGAGTTGTATTTGTGTATCAGACAGGGCTCTTTTACTGTTGGCTTTGGGTGTATTTTTTTGCTGCTTGTTTGTTGCTCGAACAGAACGTTATCCTTTGAGATTACTCTCAGAGTATCTGATAGCGGTAGCTTCCACTGGGTAAATCAGGATGCGAGAGAGTTAGTATACAAAGCACAAACTTTCAGATGGTAGCTTTTGACTGCTGCTGCTGTAATCTGGAGCATGTGATTTTACTGGCTTCATCACAAAGTTTCTGTTTACAGTGCTAGGCGTTAACAACAACTGCACTTTCTTTTTAGGTACAACTGATTAAAAAGGGGCAAAAGTAGAGAGAAATAGATGACGTTCTTCTTCAGACATATATGGCTTGGGGTAAAGAAATGCCCAATGAGTGTATATCTGAACTAGATATCAGGGAGCGAGGATCAGATACTGAAATAAACCCTTGAATAAGAATTTTTTCTCAGTTCAGTTGTCACTGACCAGCAATGGCCAGCAGTTCTTGAAGGGAGTGGACTTATGCACTAAGATTCTAATTTCTTCCTGTTTGTTTCCTCTATGCCTTGTAAAGTTCAGAGACATCTGTGTGTTCAGAAGATCGAGACCACTGTTTTCTTTGTTTTCCTTCCAGCAATTGTATTATTTATCTTATAGCCTTCTCCCACTTTTTGGGCATTTGTCCATGTCACTGCACATATACATATGGAGTTACGATGTCACCTCCTTGATGATCCTTGCTTAAAGCAGCTTTCCTGAATTCTTCCTTGTAGGAAAGGGACCTACTTTTGTTCAATTGTCCTCTGTTCCAGAACATCACCTTGTGGAAGAAGGAAAGCAGAGCCTCATCTTTCCTTGGTTAGAAGGATTGAGAAGACTTGAACCTCCAGATCCTTTTGTGAAAGGACTTTTGAGTCCTTTCAGCTACTTTTGAGCAGCTCTGGATAATATTTGCCAATGCCCATATGAATGAGCTGCATGGAATAAAAATCTGAAGGAATCTCACAACGTTCACTAGAAGTAATTAGAAGAACTGTGTTTATTTAGTTTTATTACATTTATGGTCATGTTAAGAAGATTATACTGCTCTAATTAAGAGTTGCTAGGATTTTCTATAATAAACTTAAATTTCCAGCTATTTATAACTCAGGGAAAATGTTTCCATACAGAAGTTTGGCATTCAGTGTCTTAAGTTGAATAGTACGTTTTTTCCTTTTTTTTTCTTTTTTTTTTCTTTTTTTTTTTTTTTTCTGAAAGACTCTTTGGCTGCATTCTGATTTGAGGGAGGCAAATTTTTGTGGTTTTATATGCTTTTTGTTCTCCTTTGGCAAGGTTCGATATATGGGAAACACAAATTTTCCAGGCTCTTAGTCTTTTATGTCAAGTATTTCCTTTTTTGATATTTCAAACATCATACTTTAGTAGTCATTACTTTTTTAACTGAGCCACTGTATAATTCAATAAGCATTCACCCTTAAGTATCAACTCTAACTACTTTTTGTACTTTGTAACATAAAAATACTTCATATAATACAATTCTATTTTGTCTGAAAAAGAAAAAAAGTTTTACCTGACATATTTATTGTTTATTGTAAGTTCTTTCTTACTTACTTCTGTAAGGTTTTTAGGATTCTCTTAAAATATAAACTACATTTTTAATTTCTCTATTTATTTATATTTTCTATTTATTATCTGTAGATCATTTAATGCCATTCTTAAAGGTGTAGATTCTCTAAGTTTATCATTTTGGTTCTGAAAATCCTTCATTTTACCTTGGTGCACTGTAATTACAGTTTGAGGAACTCTGTCCCTCAATTCTTGAACTCTGAGTCCTAGTTAAGGTCTAACAAAGAAATGTTTAAACTCGGTGCTTAAAGGCTTCATTGTGTTCTTCAGCTGTGTTTCAAGTCCAGGTATTCTGCAAGTATGACACTGTGATCAGAAGAATTCCCATGAAAGCAGTCTCTTTTTTCTTCTCAATATTGTCAAGTACTTATCTCTGATGTCTTGGAAGATTATGCACTATAAAATGCATAAACAGTAGAGAGAACCTGAACCTAAATATTCTACTTCCCTTACACTTGGTTGATTCCTGAGCTTCAGCAATGCAGTGTGAGAGCAGCTGTTAGTTATGCTGGGGAGAGCAATGGCCAGAACAGAACTTCTGACATGAAACTGGCTGAGGACGAAGGAGATAATGTTGAAAGCAAATTTACTAGACCAAAGAGAAGTGGCTGGTGGAGTTACTCATGTCTTTTTTTTTTTTTTTTTTTCCTTTAAAACCACTTCTATAGCATTAATCCACATCTCTTGAGATAATATATGTTGTGGTAAGGCAAAGGTGTTCATCCAGATACTTACATCAGAAAATTTCTAGGTAGTAAGATCTGCTGGTGACAGGAAGACAGGAGATGTTGTCAGTACTGCACTGGATGTCACACAGGAGAAACTGAGTTACCTTGAAAGCAGAAGCAATCAATGTACTATAGTTGAAACTAGATGAAATTCAATGCACAGCAAGATTTTACTGGACTTGGAGCCAAGATATTTGCTCTACGCTGCTAGTTCCTCAGCTGGAAGAGTGTAAGGATTTTGTCTGTGGTACTGCCTCACTATCATGTTCATGTGAAAGTCATCTCGTGTATAATTCTCCATGTTGTGTTCAAGAGCAGTAAATTTAAGTTGGTACTGAATAATGTATAGAGACACCATAGAGAAAAATCAGGTGATGAATGACCTGAACTATGTCTCATATTGTATGCAGAGATGGGGAACAAAACTCAATACTTGAATGGCTTTCTGCAACGTCCCTTCCAAAATTCTGTCCTCTATGTCATTCAAGGGATGCAGGTGTCCCCTGAGTGGCTGTGTGAATGGCTCCTGCCCATGCTGTAGCTGTGTGAACTGTTCTGTAAAGGCGGGTTGATTGCTCTTTAACTTCGGCAAAAGTTTTTATCACAGTAGGAACTGGATAGGATTTACAGGATTTGGCCTAGAAATGGAACATTTTTGCCACTGAACTTTTATGGACATTTTTCATGCTCTAAATTAAGTTTTGGTTGGTTTTTTTTTTTTTAAACCTTCCCCCCCCACCCCGGTCACAGCTTTTCTCGTAGCACAGTTGCAACATTTGTCTTCTAATAAGCAGCATCTGATAATAATGAAATAGCCCAGATTTATGCCCATAGTGCTGAAGCAGTGCCATATTTGTGAAAATAGCTTAAAAAAAAAAATATATATATATATATGCAGGGGATGTGAGAGTTTTACCCTCACATTTAAGTAGGTTTATACTGTCATTGAGTGTGGGCTTTCACAGCCTGACAGTTTCAACTTGCCAGATGTTTGATGTGATCAGATAGATACTGTACAGATGTTTCCCATTCTTTTTACGGAGCTCAGATAAATGCGCAGTAAATGTTCTGAAATACACTGATCGTATTTTGGCTTGTGCTGCAGGGAACTTACTGTTATCCACAAGGACTGAGAATGCAAGGAGAAACTGAAGGTGGTGTAGGAATCTCATTGTCCANTTCCAGTATCTGAAGGGGGCCTACAGGAAGGCTGAGGAGGGGCTATTTACAAGGTCTTGCAATGACAGGACAAGGGGCAATGGATTTAAACTGGCAGAGAGAAGATTTAGACTAGATGTCAGGAGGAAGTTCTTTACAGTGAGGGTGGTGAGGCACTGGAACAGGTTGCCCAGGGAGGTTGTGGCTGCTCCCTCCCTGGAGGTGTTCAAGGCCAGGTTGGACGAGGCCTTGAGTAACCTGTACTAGTGGGAGGTGTCCCTGCCTATGGCAGGGGGTTGGAACTAGATGATCCTTGAGGTCGCTTCCAACCTTACCTTTCTATGATTACCATGAGAAGAAATTATCAGCCATTTGGTTGAACAACCCTTATGACACTAGCCAGGGAGGGATGACAAATGGTTTTTCATCTGTTTTTGGAGAGATTAGTGGCCATATTTTCACTGTAGAAGTGTCTTCTGGTGTCTGGGTGAGCTACTACCCTTGGGCTGACAGAATGGTCATTCGCGTAGTGGTTAACTCTCAAGGGAGGTGGTGGGTACAGCAGGAGTAGCTGTTCTGCAGGTAACTCCCACTAGTCCCACCATGGGCTTTTAACACTTGAATGGAGACATTGGGTTGGATTCTGTACTCAGTGCCATGCAGAAAACAGGGTGTCTCCAGAGCTCCTGGCAAGGCTGCCTGCATCCCTCCTGTCTGCTCCTATAGGCATGGGTAGCATTCCCCAAGGCAGCTATTTGACCACAGCTTTTGGGGGTCAGTTTAAGCAAGTGCTCTGAACTGTTTCAGGACTTAAAAGGCCCAGGGTACATTAACTGCCACACCTGTCAACTTCATTCAATAACGGAGTGACTAAATAACAAAAAAAGGAAATTTTCATTTCCGTTCACCTGCTTTTCTGCTTGTTTCTCCTTCCTCCCTCTCCAACTCCCCATGCTCTCCTTAGCCCCTTGACCTTACCACTGCCTTCCTTTCCTCCTGTCACTGTCAACCTCCTGCCTTTCCAGAGCTGCTCTTACACCTGGAAAATTCTGCCAAGAGACCTTCCTTGTTCTCTTTAAAACCTTCATCTTCAAGCAGAGGAATTACTTTCATCTTTCATTAATAATGTCTTCAGCATTTCTTGACTGCTCTGTTCTTTTCAGATTTATAGCCTAGTCTTACACAGAAATAACTGTTTAGTTAAATTGAGAACATTCAGTTAGAAGTTTGGAGGACTGGATCATTTGTTGGGAAGCTTTTTGAAATGAGAATATTTCTCACTCTGTAAAACACAGTGTTCATTTATGGTTTTATGTACATTTTTATAATAAACATTTGTGGCCTCAGAGGAGTAGTAGAACATGCACATGGATAACTTCTGGTTTTAACTTTTATTCTCTAAATCAAGGTGTGGAACATGTTCTCACGCATTTTTAAAGGCCATAAGCAAGCTTAATGTTGACAATGTGACTATGTCTGGAATTATAAGAGAGGACAAGTTACAAGCTGTACTTTTCATGTTGGTGACTGTCATTGTTTTGTGTTGCAACATTGTTTTTTATTTCAGGACTCTCAAGCATCTGGACTGCCTGAGTACATAAAGATTGTAGAAGTTGGGCCAAGGGATGGATTACAAAATGAAAAGGTAATTTTTCTCTCTTTTTTTTTTTTTTTTTTTTTTTTTTGCATTTGGGGTGTTTCAACATGGCTATCACTGTTTTCATTGTGTAAAATACAATCACATTTCTTCCATTTAATGCTATAAATGTATTTGTTTCTTTTCACATAAATAACTGGTTTTTATACTAGAATAAAAATATATTACTGTTTAGCTAGGTGTTAAAACATATAAATTCTTTCTATACTTGGTTAACTAACCTTTCCGTTGCTCAACTGCCATTTCTTTTACTGGAATTTGCCTTACCAGTCAGTAACATTGTCATACTATAATTGGTAAACTCCATGAAATACAGATTACTTTCATAGCATGTGTTTGTGCTGTGAGTGCTACTACAGTAAGAATAGTACAGTAGGTTTTATCATACTTATTGCTGAACAGGCATAGGAAGAAACTCCAGAGACTACTTTTTAAAAAATGTTGTTTTCCTGAAGGATTGTAGGGAAGCATGGAAGAAAACTAAAATATACTATGTAAAACAGAGTATATGTATCAAAAGAGCTGTCTGCTTCCACAAACAGGACAAGCTTATGTGTATTGTTGCTACAGCTATCAAAAATGTTAGCGGTATTAACAGAATGGCCTCAGCTGTGGAGCTTTGTTATCCCGTTTTTCTCTAGTTGGACTATTCTGTGTTACTGTTCCCTGTGTTACTTCTTTGCTAGATTGGTGTTTGGTTGCTACCAATTAGTGAGTCCAGATCTATAACCAGTTACACAGAAGTGCTTCTCCATTCTTTTGCGGCGGACAAAGACCGGAGTAATAGTGACAGCCTAGTGCTTTCCTTGTGCAGTATCTTTCTACTGTCAGGAAACTATATAGTTGTGGTATAATGTGAGAATGCAGTTCGTTGTTTTAAAAAGTAAATATTAATTACATACTGAGAATATTTCACTTACGGATGTTTCTTACCATATGAAATACTTTACTATACTGTGTCTCCGTGTCCATAGGTGATAGTCCCAACTGATACCAAAATTGAGTTAATCAACCGGCTTTCTAAAACAGGCCTGTCTGCAATAGAAGCGACCAGTTTCGTTTCATCCAAATGGGTGCCTCAGGTATGTAAAATCGTCACCACTATTTCAAAGTAAACTCCATTCTGTGCAGTGGTGTTTTCCAGTAGTATAGACTGTATAATTATGCAGGAAAATGGCACAGAAATAAAATTTATTTGTAAAATTGTATGTTGTTCTCAGACATTGTTTACTCAGCTTTTTCAGGTCAGCTAAAGCTGGAGTAATTATTTAAAAGTAGTCATAACTGAAGCAAAAGAAGTAAGCTGTGCAGAAAGCTGGTTAAATTTTTAACTCAGCAGTAAGAGTAGGTTGCTTTAGTAGGGAATGGAAAGGGGAAAGATTATTGATTAAAGGGCAGTCCAGCAGCCTGTGAGAGAAGAGCAGATCTGGAGAGGGTAACCAGGTCAGCGAAGAGTACATACACTCCAGTGAATCCACAGTGATGCAGCAGGTCCCAGGTTAAGCCAGGAAGTTGTCTGGGAGACACAGTTGTTATTTTGCAGTTCTGGCACTTTATCAGCAGACGTATTGAGTTTTGATGAATCACAATTTGCTTATTGTTTTTCCAGAATTAATGTTTACATTTGATGCAATCCAGAAGAAATCCTAGCCTTTCTGAAGTCACCAGTAAAATTATGTTGCCATTAAAGTGCCAGGTTTTGATCTGAGATTTAACACTACAAATTCATGCTTAGTCCTCAAGCATATGATATAGCTCTTGTTTGTGCAAACTTAACTATTCCCTGCAAGTAAGGAGATAAGTTAATAGTTATCTATATAACTATTATAACTATATAGTTGTCTATATAATTTAAACTAATTTTCAAGAAATTGCACACTTATTTACACAGAAAGATTTGAGTGCTTACGTGTAAAGAAATCGCAAGTTATTTACACTGTAAATCGTGAAATTAATTCTTTTGAGAAAATACTTCAATTGTTAACATATTTTGTTGTGCATCTTCTACCAAAATGTCTAAAAAATTTGTCCATTTTTAAACTGAGAATACATCCTGAGCCTAGACTGTATTCCAGGCTTTCCTCTGAGAAAAACATAATATGATCATACTTCTTCTTATTCATGATTTCACTGAGCAAACTGTGCTGTTCCTATACAGCACTCTGAGGGACTCCTTTGATTAATTTCAGTGTTCTTGAGATCACCAAGGAAGTGTCTAAAGGAAGGATAATAGGAAAGGAGAGAGAACACTGATAATGCAGAATTTTTTGGTGTCACTGTAGCAGCAATGATATTGTGTCTTAACAGTGAATGGGCTGTTTTTCCCAGTACCATCAAACTTCAGCAGTTACAGCAACAGTGAGTAATGAGGGTTTTAAAAAATGAGAGGGAAAAGTCTAAAGCAAAGGTGGGTTTCTGACTTTCTTGTTTAATGATTTCCTGTGAGCTATTAGGAACACCAAATTTAGCATAGGGCTGTCAGTTTCGGAAAGAGAGAACAATCCTCTTTTTATCTTAAATTCATGTCTGAATACTTTATTTTAATGACTTAATTTGTGTTTAAAATGTCTTATTTAAAAGATAAGATTGTGTTGCTTTGATAGGGAGTGCAGTCTTGACTTTGTCTTTGCTTTGCTTGTTTCATTCTTCTTTTCATAGGTCATGGGAATAGAATTCATGGTTATGTTTAGATTACTCATTCACTTACTTCTTTTCTTAGTTTTCTAAAGCTCTTTTATGGTTTCCCCTCCACTGTTTTTTTGGGTTGTTTTTTTTTTTTTGGCAGAGATTGTTTTACTGAAAAAAAGCTGAAAGGAAAGGTTCCCCAGTAGCAAGATGCCATATAAAACAGGATCCCACACCTATAACCTAATCGGCCAAAATTTATAAATACCTACCATTAGAAAACTTATTTTAAAAGAAATTTAAAGAAGAAGTATTATATTACAACTTAAAGTCTTCTAACATGCAATGTATTTTACAAAGAGATTTTCTTACAGGAGAAATAGTAATGGGACAAATACAGTATGTAATATTTCTATCTAGCAGCCTTATACTGGTTGAAATATTGTAATTTTTGGTTTTTTTAGCATGTTTTAAGTTCAGCTATAATTTTGAAGTGTGGAATTAGTTCCAGCATTTGCCATTTAATTAATCATTTAATTTCAAACATTAGTCCTTTCCCCAGGAAATGTAGATACTATTTTTACAAAATTAAGGGATGAAAATTTGTTCTTGAAAAACTAAAGCATTGACATATGTTTTTTGGTGAAGTTATCAGATATTTCAGGTGGTCACACTAATTTAGTTTACGTAGAAGCAATTACTAAAAGTTGGCTTGTGCCATCACTTGTTTCCTGATGAGAAATAAGTTGTGTCTGGCTAAAAGACACTTCTCATACCATATATTAACTTCCTTATAGATGCATATTGGGCTTACATTTGACGACACATTTTTCTGGTATTTTTAATCCGTTCATTTTTTTAACGGGAAACCAGAGACAGGTAGATCCCAGGTTGCCAGTAGTATTGCCACTTAATAATCAGATATAATTCAATATCACATGTTTAGAATTGTGGTACTGAAAGGATGTCAATATCTGTTGAAAGTACAGAGTAATGAAAGCTTTGTAGTTCATAATCTTCATAAAATACTCCTCAAATGACTTTTCATCAGTATGAAAAGAATCAGAAATCCTGTTTAATGTTGTTTTCTTGGAAGATTTGCTTTTATGAAAATATTTTAAATGCACTCTTCATTTTTTAAAACTCAGTCCGTGAGACATAAAATACAAGGGATATGTTTTATTACCTACTGTTTTTAGGCATGCATACTATTGAAAATAAAGTTATTTTTCTTCCACTTCTTTCAAGAAAATGTGCTTGTCTAAATAATTTATCTTTTTTTTACATGAATAAGTCTTTGATTTATCTTCTTGATTTGTGCATGGAATAGTGTTAATCTTGAGTGAGAAAACTGTAAGAACATCTTAAAAAGGCAGGTTTTTTTGTGAGGGGAGACTAAGAAAACAACTGCTTGAATAATGATCTTTGACCTTTGCTATAATAAATATTTTCTTCTTTTGAAAGAAAATTTAAAATATATCACAATGTTACGCTACAAAGAGAACGGGATTTTGCTATATTTTTAAGGATGGATTTCTGATTAGTCTTCAATTATACTGAAACAGTTTTGAGTAATTCAAGTTCGCTCATACTTTTTGGCTGATACAGCTGAAGGCTGTGTGGCCATCCAGCAAGACTTGGACAGACTGGAGAGCTGGGCAAAGAGGAACCAAATGAGGTTCAACAAGGACAAGTGCAGAGTCCTGCACCTGGGGAGGAATAAGAAACTTCACCAGTACAGGTTGGGAGGTGATCTGCTGGAGAGCAGCCCTGTGGAGAGGGACCTCGGAGTTCTGGTGGATAACAAATTATCCATGGGACAGCAATGTACCCTTGTGGTCAAGAGGGCCAATGGGAGCCTGGAGTGTATTAAGAAGAGTATATCAAGCAGATCAAAGGAGGTTCTTCTCCCCCTCTGCCCTGGTGAGACCTCATCTTCAGTACTATGTTCAGTTTTGGGCTCACCAGTTTAAGAGGGACAGGGATCTGCTGGAGAGGGTCCAGTAGAGGGCTACAAGGATGATTAGGGGACTGGAGCACTGCCTGATGAGGAGAGGCTGAGAGACCTGGGGCTTTTTAGTCTGGAGAAGAGAAGACTGAGGGGATTTAATAAATGTTTATAAATATCTGAGGGCTGGGGGTCAGGAGGGGGAGACAATAGGCTTTTCTCACTTGCTCCCTGTGATAGAACAAGGAGCAGTGGATGTAAGCTGGAACACAGGAGGTTCCACCTCAACGCAAGGGGGAACTTCTTTACTGTAAGGGTCACAGACCACTGGAATAGGCTCCCCAGAGAGGCTGTGAAGTCTTCTCTGGAGACATTCAAGGCCTGTCTGGATGCATTCTTCTGTGATCTGAGCTAAATTGTATGGTCCTGCTCTGGCAGGAGGATTGGACTTGATGATCTCTTTGGGTCCCTTTCAACCCCTGACATCCTGTGATCCTGTGATACTTAAGGTTGTAAAGTCACATTTATCAGAGTGATGAAGTTTTGAAGATTTGGATAGTTTTAAAATGTCAATTCCATCTATTGAGTCCACTGAGATAAGTTTAAAGTTGCAATAACAGTTGATTAATTTATGATTCAAATTACATATTTACAAATATACACAAAAAAAAACCCACCCCAAAAAAACCCTGCTGTAGAAATCTTAGCCCAAATTATATATATTCATGTAGAACAGGAAAACCTGTAGCTCAAGTTCTCAAAAGTTAAGAAATCCAAAATAAGAGTGATTGCACAACATCAGTTTAACACTAATGGTATACCTAATGAAAGTAAAAGCATGATCTAAGCTGATTTTTGCTTACTTAGCTGTATAAAATCAGAAAATAACTGCTCATCAATATGAATTATGTATATATTTTAGATGGCAGATCACAGAGAAGTCATGATGGGCATCGAACGGCATCCTGGAGTCCAGTATCCTGTTCTCACACCTAATCTTCAAGGTTTTCATTCTGCTGTAAGTACCCTCACAGAACAATTACCTCCTTCACATTTCAGATACTAACAGCTCAGTACCATAAGCTATCTATTTAATGTCATATAAGGTGTCCTAAGCTATTTTTTTTAACAAAGAAGTTTTTATTGTGAAAAACTGGCAAATTCAGAGTGATGTTAAGCTCTATACATTAATATTTTAAGAAGTATTGATCAGTCTTTGCAAATTCCTATAAATGATGCTTGTATATAAAGAGAAAGACAGTTCCTTGACCTGTTGAAAGGTGAAAAGTTTCCAAAATGTGTCTTCGTATTGGAAAGAAGTGAAGCAAGAGGAAGAAGTAATTTAAATGAAAATGCTTTATAGTATGTATTAGATTTCTTAAATTCTGGATTTCATTTTGGTAGAGTTTGAAAGTTTAAATTGTTTCAGTTCATACAAAATGTATATTCAAAACTATAGACTCAAAGTGTTTGGAATTGAAAAGTGAAGTAGTTCAGTCTTAATATGTAACCATTGCTATTTAATTTTTTTTTTCTGAAATTTTTTTCATGCTCTTATGCTTTGGACAAGCCATGTTTTGAAAGCATACTGCTTGATGGACATTTGTGTTGTAGTCTGTGTAACAGTTTCTATCTGCAGTGTCTTTACTACATAGGAAATCTCCGTTAAAACAGAATCCTGTTAACTATCATTAGTTAGGTTTTTAGTGGCACAGTCTTGTCTTCAGGATGGCTTGTATGAGTGGAAATACATCTGCTGTATTTCTGTACCACACTTGGTGATAGAAGGAATGGAAAACAATATGAAAAATAATTGTAGGTCATTGCTCAGTTCTTTATTGCTAATTTTTTTTCTTCAATTGGAAGGATATTTGTTCCTGTAAGGGTTGCTGAAGCTTAGATGTTATCCTGCAGAAGCAGAGTGTGAAGCGAGAAGCTCCATTCTTTTTTATAGAACAAGAGTATTATTCTCACTGTAGTGAGAATTAATGAATTAGCTATTCTCTTAAGCTTATTCCTCCTATAGTTTGGCTTTCAGCATTGTAGTTTGCCTCATGTTAGTTGAGATACTGAAGTACTGAATACAAGTTCAGGCTAACTGCACATTTGGTGAAGTCACCACATTTACACATTTTCTAGACTGCTATTTGCTCTGAGACATTTGCTCAGCAAACTCACACGTATTATCCATATTGACTATGACACCAAGTCCAGTGGAGCCTTTGTCCTGGAGTTGACTCTTACGAGAAGAGATTCTTTTGAGAATGACTTCCTGGCATTCACAAGGAACAGGCTTTCTCTAGAGGATAAATATTTCACAGTTGTTATATGATCTTTTCCTTTTCTGAGAAGTTAATGTTAAGTATCAGTGACTGTTATTTTCATAGTTGGTTCAGGTGATTTCCTACATAGAATGATGTGGGTTGGAAGGGACGTCCAAAGTCATCTAGTCCAATCCCAATGTAGTGAGCAGGGACATCCTCCACTAGGTCAGGTACCTCTATAGTTTATCACTTAAAAAATGTGTTTACCTAATTGCTAAGAAGGGGAAGGAAAAATGCCGTAGTCATTGAATTCAAGATTTGATTCAATGTTTGTGTGTAATAATAATTAAAAAAGGAATAAAAATTATATTTTAGATGTAGACAATATAATACACTCTAACTTTCAGTATTAAATGCTTAATCTAATACTTTTATATGGTGTTACAGTTTTGGTTTATTGAAATGTATTTTTCAGATTGCAGCAGGGGCTACGGAAGTCTCAGTATTTGGTGCAGCATCTGAAATGTTTAGCAAAATGAATATTAATTGTTCAATTGAAGAAAGCATAGAAAGATTTGAAGAAGTTGCTAAATCCGCAAGGAATATGAATATTCCAGTGCGTGGGTAAATATAAAGATTCTTAAGTATTACAGAGTTATTTGAGTGGTTGTTACAGGAGGTTTTTTGCACCAATAGAAAAGTATACTGCCAAATTTTTATATTTTAGATGAAATAGTCTCTTTTCGTGGGGTTGGTGGGGTTTTTTATAACAGATGGTATATATTTTAGTAATTTTGCTCTGTGTTTTGTAACAACTAATGGTGTCTAGCTTTCTCTGGATGTTGAAAAAAAAACATGTTCATAAACATATCCATTTTATTATATAAATTTATGATTACCATCACAGATGACAGAATATAATTTATTTTGTGCTGTTGAGAACTTGTAACACTGCTGCCTCCACCTTAAAAATACCCTGCTTACTTTTGTTTTATTGTAATATTGATAATATATCATTTAGCACACTGTGGCATCAAGGTATAAAAATGCTAGAACAAATTTACTCCTAAGGGAAAAACAAATCTCAATATAAGTTATTCTGAAAACTCCAGGCATTGAAGTCTTTGGAGTCTCTAGTGCATGAAATTCTGGAGTTGTCCAGTATTTGTCTTTCTCTGGAGTATTGTCTTTTCAACTTGAGATAATCATGAATGGTGCTCAGCCCATAACAGTCTCCTTAATTTCCATTTTCCTTTGTGTTACACAGATCTACTTATCTAAGATTATTTGTGGAGGTCCTTGTGAGTGCAAAATGGCTTACATAGGTTCAAGAAGAAATTCTACAGTGAGATTCCTTGAAGATTACTAGTAATGTAAACCACATCATGCTGTCCTTTGTTGAAAAAAATTCTAAAGACCCAAAAAATAGCAGCAGGAGCATGAACATAAAAATACAGAATTCAGAATGGTGGATGTCTTAGTTGAACAAAGTTTTAGAAGGTGGATTTAAAACTTTTAACTAGTTAAAAACTTCTAACTAGCTTAAAAAAATAACATAAAGAAGAATTAGTTTTTGAATGCCAAGTCAGCTTACAACATTTAAGATTCTTGTGAGAGGGAAGATTATGGAAGCAGACCACCATTTCCAAGTTAATTCTAGAGGACTAAACCATGATTTTCTCTGACACCAGTAGCCAACAAAAGCCTACACTGCTAAAGGGAGATTAGGACTTGAGTGGAAGTAGTTCATGAGTTCCCAAATACTGCAGTATATTTAGAATACTTCTGGAGTTTCACATTACATTTAATGATATAAAATACAGGGCTTTGCTTCCTCAGTTAAAAATGTGTGGAAAAAGATAATTAGGAAGTAACACTTAAACAGATTTCATGGAAGCATTCAGTGCAAACAAGGTGACTTTTTTCCTGGAGATCAATCAAAAAGGAATTGTCAAAGCCTGCTGTTTATGATCTTGATTTAAGATCCCATATTTAGCTTCTACTAAAGAAGCTGTTTTTAGTGACAGATACAATAAATCTAATCTTTGTGTCCCAGTCCTGTGCAAAATTATCTAAATGCTGAGACAGTCAAAGGTTTGTGGCAAGTTGTTCTTTATGCTTTTTATCCTGATTTGTAAGTGTCACGTAGGCATGTCAAGAAAGCGCAGAAACTGACAGTTTCAGAAACTGAAATGTGAGAGTTTCTGTTGAATTACCTCAGACCTTTTGGAAACAAAAGGATGGGATGTTATGTATTTCATCAATTGGCATTCAGTCTTTAGAACTGGTAATCATTGTTTGACTAGCTACTTTTAAAGAACCGTGACCAAAGCCTGCAGCCTTTGCTCGAGGGAGCTCCCAGAACTACACATGTTGACTTCTAATACAAATTTTGTAGGATAAATATTTTGTTTGAATTACTTAGGTAATAAAATATTAATATGCATAAATTGTACTTATATTAATTTCAATACAGATATTGTTTCCTTTCTAAAGCACTATTATTGTTTAAAATGTTATTTATTTGCAGGAAATGGGTAATTAGGTGGCTTGCACTAAATCCTTATTTGCGTAGCTGAAAAATACTTCCAAAAATAATTTTAAGAGCTTCAAATTTTACTTCATGTTTTCACTGGCAATTTAGAATTTATGTAGTGAGCATAAATCATTGGCAGTCCTTGAATCTTATGAAAAATGCACTCAAACATTGAAACTAAACTTTAAGCTTTTGCATGTCTTACTGTTGCTACAGCTGCACTAACATTGACTCGATCATCATCCAGAAAATTTATGCTGTCAGCTGTCACATTTAAAATCTATAGCACAGTACACAGCTTTGTAAATGTTTACTAAATCAGTTCAAATGTTTATGAAGAATTGAAATCTTGTGTATGGTCTTGGAAGTTAGGCTATTGGTTAGCCCCATAAAGAGGGGTTTGTTTTTTTGTTTTTTTTTTTTGGTACGTGCATAAAAACTTTACAATAACATCTGGCACCCATTCTGTGAAGACACTGAGCCAAATCACTTACAAACTGTGTGGTCAGCTAATTACTTCGATGCATATTTTGCATGTGAAATGACACAAAATACTGTTGGTTTTAGAATTGCATGTTTTAACGTGTAATTTGGGTACTCTTATAATATCACATCTTTTTAGTGATTAAAAATGAAGGCTAACAGCTAGGATTGATGAAAAACTGTGACAAATGGTATTTGCAACTAGTCACTTGGACTGCACTTAATTTAAATGTATTTTTGCTGTACATATGAAAAAATATTAGAGCAAATTCCAATTAAGCTAAGTTCTTCCAAGTTAATATATCCAAACATTTTAAAAGACACATAAATAAATTTTAATTTCTACAATAGAACAATAAGGAAGTAAGGACTTGTGTTTCCACCTTCCTACTTTGTGTTCTGTGAGATAAAGTAAAACCATCTTTCTCTGAAACACTCAGTACCATATAGTATAATAAAAATTGACTAGGAATATGAACTGAAAGATAACATTTTTTTCCCTACTGTAAACCACTTCTCCATGAACAGCAATTATTCATGACCCTGTCATGAAAAATTTTCTTGTAAATAGCCCTTTTGAGGCCATTTGAATTATTTGCATGTGCAAATGTGAATGTGTGTACAAATGTTTAGAGGTTCTGTGTCAGAAAAACGTGTGCAGATGTTTGCTGTAAAACATCTTTAGAATCATTTCCTTTCAGTGCTGCTTCATTCATTAGTTATGCATTGTTTCTAAACTTGTGTGTGTAATTCCTTTACTTAAAGTCATGTGTTTAAAGATGAGCAGTGTGGCGAAGTTCATAGTAGGAAAAGCATATTGACATATATTAATATTACATCTGTTTTTGTATAGAATTCAAATACTGGTTGATATATTTGAATATAGTCATATATTTTGTTCTGACAAATAGATACCAAACAAATGACTGTATGCAATATTGTTATTATTACCTTTTATAGTATATTATAATGAAAGTTACAAGGTACAACATATATAATTCTTTGTTGATTATAAGAAATGGTTATTTTTTTATTTTGATGCTAATACACAAAGTATGACATGAAATACTGGAAACATAAAAAGAAATAATTCATTTTACTTATATTTATCTTGTGCTAGTCATACCTGAATTTACTTCCAATAAAAAGTATATGCAGAAGAACACATCGGTTTTATTTTAATATACCTTATAAAAAGTAATTCCAGAAGATAATAGTGACGTCTGTTTTGTTTATAAAGAAGTGTCATGATTATCTGAAACTTCTGATTATTAGGACGATCTGATCTATATAATTCAGTTCAATAATATTGCTTTTAAAAATATATTATTAATCTTCAATATGATAATTAAAGATATTTGGATAGCCTTAGAATACTCTTTTATATACCTAATTAGCAGTACTATGAGATAAACTCAACAATTCAATTTTGTGCAGATCAATATATATTTTAAAGCTACATGTGGTTTACAGATACATACAGAAACTTTGGATGCTCATTTTCTGGTATTCTGGAATACTTAGGGTTTGAGTGCACATAATTTTTCACATTGCTTTAAACACACACTTTTAAACTACACTGTGTGTTTAGCATAGTCACAATTATATTAATAGTAGGGTGATTTATACCATTATCACTTTTTTTAGATAGTAAAAACAATTTAACAGGGGGTTGGAACTAGATGATCCTTGAGGTCCCTTCCAACCTTACCATTCTATGATTCTATTTCAGTATAAGCAAGCCTATATTTGAGATTATGGGGGAAAAAAGTAAATGAACAGTAAGCAGACTTGGAAACCACCCATCTTTATATGTGAATGGTAAATGAATCTACAGGCTTACACAGTTTTAAGCCAGCTGGTCACCATCTCCAGGAGGAGTTTGAGAAGATGGAGATCGCTGTAAAATCAGACTTGAAATGTTAATATGAAATTATAAGGTGGTAACACAGTGTGTTTTCTAATGTGTACTGATTGTTCTATGGATAATTTGACATAGTTATTAGAAGTTAAGTGGGGAAGTAGCCCTGCATTATAATAACAGGTTTTTACTGGTTATAGAGAAGTTATTTTCTAGACCATAGTTCACAATGTAACTGTTTTCTGATCATTCTAGAAACAATAAGATATTCTTACTACAAAATTTACTCTGAGTAGCATATATATTACTTGCAACTGGGTGCTAAATACATAGAGAGGCTGTTTCTATTTTTTTTTTTCCTTAAATCAAATGTGGAAAAAAATTCCTTTCCTTATTTACACATTATGGACTTGGCATGGAGGTTCTGTTTTTGGAGGAATCTCCTTTCCCCCTTCTCTTCTTTGTATTTCCCCTCTCCTTACAGCAAAGATTGACTGTTTTTAACAAACGGCTTCCTTTACAGAGACAGAATATATCAACCTTAATATTATGAATTTACCAAATGATAGGCATATACATTTTAGCATGAACATCCAATAAAAATAAATACATCTGCAGTGAACATGGTAAATTATATGTGAACTTACACTATAATAATAAACAGGAAACAGCAGCATCTGAGTCTGCAACTGGCTTCTCAGGAGGCTCTGTGCTTCCAGCTGTGGTAGCAGCTGTGGCTCTGGCTCTGGAGCTCTTACTGAAACAAGCTGACAAAGGGCTGATTACAACACAGAGTTCAGTTTCTGCTTGCATTTATTTTCCTTTTAAGACACTTTGGTTTTGAAGCGTTTGCTCGTTTACCCTGTTTGTGGTTTTATATTTTGCACTCCACAGTCATTGGGCTGCTGTTGTGATCATCACCGTTTCTGGTGACCTTAGTTGTGGGGACCTTATACTGTCTATGCCATTTGTGGGGCATTGCAATTGCATTTGCAATTTGCTTACTGGAAGAAACTGAAAACTGTCTTCCTCTTCCTTCTCCCTCTCCATCCCCAGAGGCTGTTCAGCATTTTCATCCAAAATTTTACACAGTAAAGTTGTTTGTTAATTGTTTTATTTGCAAAGAAAATAATGTAGAAGAAGACTGAATGACGTTCACCTGTAATGAAATCTGTAAAATAGGCAAGAGCCTGGGTAAACTCTGCTACCTGAAACAAGTAGAGAATTTCTTTTTATCAAAATTCTAATTCTGTTCTAATTTCACAGAACGCGAGTGAGCAAAACAGTATTTGCTCATGTGTTCCTAAAGCAGCTGTAGAGACAAATTCACTTATTGCAGGTCTTTCTTTCCCACCCTATTTGCATGGACTCTTCTTCATTGCATGCTAAAGAAATAGTTAAGCTACCAAAAAGTCTGGCCTTGATTCAGCCTTGATTTAAGGACATAGAATTAAACACTTCCACTGCAGAGTCTGCTTTGCAAACTCCCAGATATTTGCTTCTACTCTCATATTATGGAGTGTCTCCAGTAAATATCAGGAGACCAAGAGCTCTTTTTCATTACAAAATCTGTTTTTTTGTTTTCTGCCCTGCTATCTTTTAGAAAACAGCTGTATTGTCTCACTTAATTGAATGCTGAAATTAAATCCTCGTTGCCTCTGTAACTCCTTGCTCAAGCTCTTCCCTCTTTTTCCTTCTGCTGCTTTTCTTCATGTAAGCTCTTTCTTTCCTAAGGAAAAATAGTTACAGTATGCTCTTCCTTCTGTCATTCTCTTCTCCCTCCCCTTCCCTAATCCTTTCTCCTCCACTGTCAGAGCAGCAGGAGTTTCTTGTCTACTTTCCATCTGTACCCCATCCACTTGCCCCAGTGACCCCATGTTCTGTTTTTCCTCTTATTTCTCCCCTCCCTTATTCTCTTTCTTAACCTCTCATTGTCCTCTGGCTCTTTTCCATTGCAATATAAGCAAGCGTTTGCCTCTTAAAAATTGTGCCTTTGACCCTACTTATTCTTCGTATCATATCTCATCGCCTATCTCTTCTTCATTCCTAAGCTCATTGAAGGCGCTGTTTATAATTACTGTCTGGAGACCCTCTTCTGTGATTCCCTCCTATAACTCCTACACTTTGGCTTCTGTTCCTTGCCTGAAACTGCAACAGCTCTCACCAAACTCCCTGATGACAAGATCTCAGAAACAGTAGTCTATTCTCATTCTTCTTGACTTGTCAGTAGTGTTCGTTGCAGTTGACCAGACTATTCTTTAAACTTACATCTTTTGTTGCTTTCTGTGCCTCTATCCTGTTAATTTTCTGCCTTCTAAGCAGTTCTGCAGCATGTTCTTCAAAGTTGTTTCCCATTTTGGAGGTTTGTGAGTGGAGGTCTTGGGTCTCCGCTTTGGCTGGTTTTAATGCCTTGTAGATTATTTAATACACACACACACACAGAAAAAAAAAAAAAAAGGAAAATGTAACAGCCAAATGTATCTCTAGAGAACAGATCCACCTTCCTATCAAAACCTATTTTCTCTCACTTAAGCTTATTAATTTGGAGCCATACAAATACAATTACAAATCATCCCACCCAGTACTGCCTGAAGTCTAGATGTCTTGGCAAATGCTCAGACCAGACACTCCTTCTTTCACACAGACATGCATATTTTCTCCGTTCGTATCCTAGGCTCTTTGCACCTCTGCTAGCTGTTCTCAACCCTTGCCTGCATCTATTCTAACTTGGATCACTTTTTCTACAAATGATTTGAACTTTATATCTTATTTCCAATAACAACATAGCAAAACTTTGTCAAATGAAATTAATATTTTATGTTCTCTATACCTGATATACACTCGTAGTGGATTTTCCTCATTTACAGTCTTATATTGATCATCTCACTTCCTTTAGCATCTCACTTGCTTTATCATTGTCGTCAACCGAGTCCCATTTCTATTGCTCCTATCCTTTCCTTCATGGAATACCAATGCTTTTTTTCATATTTACAGTACCAAGAAATGTAATATTGTAGTCACATCTCTACTTTTTATGTCAATTCATTAAATAAAAATATTAGACAAAATTCTGCCAAGCTCATCCTTGATGAGGTCCACTGAAAAAAACAGTTATTTCATTCTCTACAGGACTTCATTCTCTCTCTGGTAAGAAGTTCTTTACCTGTCATGTTCTTTCAGTAATCCCTGCTTTCTCCAGTTTCATATTGAATAGCAAATACCCAGATAGATTGTATCTATCGTATTTTCCTTCTTTAAAATGTCAGTCTAATCAGAGTGGTGTAAGCATGCAGAATTCATAATCTCAAACAGATTCGTACATTGTAGTGAGCAGATTCCTCAGGTCACTGCATACTTTCATACCCCAGCAGGCCCAGCTGAATTATGTGAGCTCAGGCGAGTTTCTGCTCACTGGTGTGAACCACAGGGAGTATTCTCTTGTTCTCTAGATACCTTTTGGCTTGCTTTTACTTTTGTTTTTCCTACTCTATTCCAGATGTCATTCATGCCACATTATCACTACCATGTCTTCTTGTTTTAACACATGTAGCCATTAGGAACATGTAAAGATATATGTAATTAAAGAGAGCATGTGTGCATAAGTACTGTATGTTTCGCATTTATTTCACATTTATTTTATATTTAGTACTGTTCCTGCTCACTTCATAAGTTCTGTGGCTGATGTTGAAAAATAATTCCAGTAAGAGTCTCTGTATTCATTAGCTCTGTGCATTGCAGTATTATGTAAAAAGCAGTCCTTTGGGTCTGAAATTTTTCATGGTTAGTTTCATGTGAAAGACTGTGCGTGCATTAAAAAAAAAAAAAAAAAGTAAAAAAAAGTAAATTACCCTGAATTGGTTTTAAGTTATGTGTCACTGAGAAGCAGGGCAGTGTTTAACTGTTAGCGGTAGCTACATTTTTTGATCTTTAATGTAGATAAGAAAATTTAGAATTTTGAAACTTAGTGTCATTTAAATTGGGGCTGATAGTTCATGAAGCCTATGGGAAAGTTTAAAAAACCTGGTTTTCATAAGGACATACAAGCAATTGAAATCATACTTAGTAGGCATGTAGACTACAATTCTGAGTGGGATGTAATGGAACCAATCACTTTTGTAGGAGCAAAATTTATTTCCATATTTTTATCAGAGCTAATCAAGTTCTTTTTAAGGTCAAGACTTGCTTCATTCTTACTGCTAGTTCCAGTGTACCAACATTGTACCTTTGCATAAGTGACAGAATATATTCTATGCATTACGATATTGATATTTTTTTCCACAATTTGTTTTTGCCTGTTACTCGCCCTAATTTCACATTCTATCAATCAGTTTCTCCTTCAACTGCTAAGAGAACAATACATCCTTTACCCTACAGACCTTGATTACATACAGGCTGGCATTTGTTCAATCCTGCTTGCATTGTACAGTGTATAATTTTACATTATATCCTTCAGTGTTGAGGGAAAGGGAATGATGGGGAATTGATGAAGGCTCTTGTTCTATTAAGCAGCTGAACAACCTCCCACTGGGACTGGAGCTCTCAATCTGTTGTAAATCCCTGTACAGTCACACTTATTTTAATTTTGAATGGCTGTTTCTCATTAATTTAATCCCATTTCTAATCAATTTAATATAAACAATTAGAAACTTAATTAGAATTTCATGGCTCTTAATTGTTTGTTTGTTTTTTTAAAAAAAAGGAAATTTAAACCGAATTTTGCACTAACACAGCATTAAGCCTGAACAATGGAGGCTTGGTCGTGGCTTTCAGGTTTTGTGATTTGTAGAGTTGATAGCTGCTGAGAAACACTCTGGCTTCACATTTTCTTCTTGTCCCAAGGCATGCCTAAACTAAAGCTAGACAAAAGGTGAAAGATACCCCATTCACCAAAATCATATATGAGATGGTGGGGTTGTTACAAGTTGCTTGTACCTATCTATTGCTCTCTGTGATCTGTGGTTTCTTCCTTTGAATACTTTGTGTGCATCAGGCAAGGCAAAACCCGAGCTGCCTCTTACAACTGTAGAAAGAAATACAAGAAAAATCCAAGTGCACACTGCATTGCTATTCCTTTGCAACTTGTGACATACATTGAGCATAAAGCTGTAAATCTCTGTTCTGTGATCTAAAAAGAAAATAGATAAGCCTGCTATTTTCATCTGGTACAATTTTAACTTTTCATTCAAATACTTGCTCTTCATTGATTGATTTAAATATTCAAAATTATATTTAACCTTTTCCAAGTAACATGAATGGATACAGAGAGGCTTGTATCAAACAGAAGTATCTTTGTGTGTTCTTTCCTGTTGTAGGTATGTGTCGTGTGCGTTGGGCTGCCCATATGAAGGAAATGTCATACCAGCTAAAGTGGCAGAAGTAAGGATGATCTTCTGGCTTGTTTTTCTAATGAATCGAAAATACATTTTAAAATGTCTAGAAGTAATGTTCTCTATTTAATGCTAAAATGACCTTCAATGGGTAAAATTTAAGGAAAGCAAACACAAAGCATAGCTAATACTAAAACTGGGTCCATAACCTCTCTCAACTATATGCAGTCAAATCTAAGGAAAACTGTTTTGATTGTTAGCAGTCATGTGGAAAAATATTATGTGCTATTTCCTCCCAACAAGAAGGTAAGGAAATGCTTAAGGAAATAGATTCACTCACATGAGCACATATTCAGTATATGAGATGATTTCCAGCACGAACTCTTGCAAGGGATATGTGCTTTTAAATCCATTTTATGCTGGCATAAGCATACTGTGCTGTCAGATGGTAGAGCCACTGCTCTTATATTATGCTTCTAGCAGGTGTCATGTCATTGGGCATCAATGCTGATGAACAATAGAGAAAAAAGTGGAGAGAATTCAAGAGACACAAGGCAAAACACTGGCTTTTCTCCTGAAGAAAGGCTTGTCTTCTCTGTTGCACTTAATCACCTACTTTTGGTGACCTAGCAGAATCACCAAACCATTTTTTTTTTCCTTTGTAGCACTGGCAGCTAGTCAATATTCATCTGATATATTGTGCTCTGTGTGTGTGCAGCTTTCAGGTCCTGTTTTCCTACATCATCTTCTAGTATACATTCCAGATGGAATTTGTGATAATACTTCTCCCACAGCAAGAACATACACTCTTTGAAAAAACAGCTAAATTGGAAGGCATGGAGTACTTCTAAATTAATTTGGTTTAACATGAAGTGAGAGTTAGAAGTGACACAGCTTTAGTTAGAGTGGTGATGACAGATTCAGCTGTGCTGTTGGTAAATAGCATACTGCAATATCGTGTTCCCCAGTACGCTTCTTTCCATGTGTTGCTTGGTTTTTAACTAAGCGCCTTGCGCAGAAGAACTTCTTTTCAGTTTGCCAGTGGGAGTGCTAGTTATTGTTCCAAACCCTCAAATTTTTACTCACACAGATACTTTATTTTCTGTCTTCATCCTAGTTAAGTGTCTTCATGTGTACCTGTGCACCATTGTATGTGTTTAAAAATAAAAGCTGCCTTGTCAAAATTATTGAGGCCCTGATTCAACAAACACTGGAATTTATGTGGAAATACCTGATTAGCTGTTAATGGATTTTGCATAAACACATGCAGTCATCCCTTGCTGAATTAGAATTATCAAAACTACTGGCTATGCTGCTAAGCCACTTCAGAGAACTGCATTTCTGGTCATCAGGGCAGAGTGTGGGACTCCCTTAGTGTGGGACTCCCTTGACTGCATTGCAATCAGCAGCTGTGACTGAAAGGTTTAGGTTGTCTCTTCTGTGGTCAATGCCAGTGACCAGCTGTATTTTTTTGGTAAGCAAAAATTTTTTAACTGAAGCAAAACCAGTTAGGAGAGGTAGCTCATTAAACAGACTACATGCATTTCTGGTTTACTAGTACATAACTGTTTTATATATAACATAGTTGTCTAGTGAGAACACACTTCAGATGCCTTCAGGCATCTAGAAACTATCTGGTACATCCATATATTTTTTATTAAAAAAACCCAAAACATTTCTTGTATATTAAAATAAGCTGCATAGCTCTTTTTTACATCTGTTTTTTCTTGAAATGGAGTCACCATTTAGCCATTTGTGGTCCCGTGGTTGTGAACTGCAACCTTAAGCAAATAAGACTTGAAAATTGTTGGAAGTACTGTATAACATCCGTGGAGCCAGGTGTGTTATCCCTTGTCTTGTAGTTATATAATTGGCCGTTTTTACCTTTCTGCCTGGTTCTCTCTCTCCTTAGCTTGCTTTTAACCTAGAGCTGTGAATTCATATAAATATTATCCAGCATGCAGGCTGCACAGCAAATGTGCCTATTCTCATTTGAATGCTGTTGGATTATTGCAAAGTTTCTCTTACACCACAGACTTCAGTGTGATTTTATGTTAGCATTTACTTAAATTAATCTGTAACGTAATTATGACCTTTTGTATTCAGTTTAAGAGTATAATTTTAGATATTGTTTCCAGCAGTAGGATTTTTCACATGCCTAGGAGGTTGCAGTGTTGGGTCACCAACTCCATTTTGATCAATGCTTGGTGTCAGAACAGCACTTGCAAGAGAAGTGGCACAAGACTTATACATAGTAAAACTGCTCAGTGGTGCAAACACAACTGTGTTCAATGAACAAGGCTGCAAGGTCATCATTGCATTCTGACTGCGCAGGCAAAACAGCGTGTTCTCTTCTCCCTCACCCTCCTCCCAAAAATCCACATTAAAAGCTTAGAAAACTATAACTAATGGGCTACCTCCTACTGTGGCAGAAGATCCAATATGGAAAACTCCTATTCAGCATCCAAGCATGCACATTCTTCTTGAAATTAAATATAGATCACTTTTTAAGGTCAGTTTAAGGTCACATCATGACAAGTCAGTGATGATATTCAGCTTGTTAGCAGATTTCCTCCCTTTTTTTCATCTTTCAGAACTTTTCAGAAGCTGAAAGATGCAATACTGAGAATGGGAAAGAAGTGAATGCAATTTCTAGGAGTTTATACATTCTCTTTGTTGTCACTAAAATGGTCATCTAGAAAAACTTCGAATCATTCAGGAAAAAGAACGTGAGACGTGAGAAAAAAAACCCCAGTCTGCTCCTTTTACCCCAGTCTTACACAAAATCTGAAGTTTGGGGATTAACTAGAGGTCATCTACCACTAACTGCAGATGATACTTTTTTTTCTGTTACAACAGCAGTCCGCTTAAAACAGCTGCCTTATGCTGATGATATAAAAATATACCGCAAGATAGAATCTTTTTTTGTAATCTGGTGAATGTCCCTTTGTTAAATATATATTGAATTTATGGTGAACCGGGAGCTCTTTGACTTTAAAGCACAAAGTTTTACTACCTTTACAATAGTCGCAGCGCTTCCAAGCTTCGAGCAGAACGATTCAGTCTACTTCAAGTTCTTTTTCAGCTGTTCTTTGAATTAAGTGAATAGCACTATTAAGCCAGCATTTCCGAGACTGCTGGTGCAGCACTTTGTCAGCTTCCTCAGACGTATTCACAGCAATTCCATTGATGAAGTCCTGAAATTACTTTAACAGTAGAGTGTGTTGCAACTGAAGATGTCTTGGAAGAGGGATTGCATTTTTTCATTTCTAAACAGTTGATTTCCAGGTTAGGAGTCTATTCAATTGGAGAGGCCTTTTGGGATTGCTGATACACAGTGAGGAATGCTAAAGGGGACAAACATAATGAACAAATTAAAATAACGCAAAATCCTTTTCAAATAAGTTCAACAAAGCTGAAATGGGGAGATCCCACATTTAGTTTCTAAAAGAATATTTTTGGTGCAAACATGATTTTGTGCTTCTGAGATGCAAACATTATAAAGCTGGACCTAAATCTGTCACTCATATAAAGAACTCAAAAAGATAATCACAGAAACATTTAAGTTTCTACTTATATAGCTAAGAACTATTTGTATAGGTTTGGTTTTTTTAATAAATATTTAAAACTTAAAGAATAGAATGTTATTTAAGTTAGTTATGCTTTGTTAGTACTTTAATGTTTGATTTTTTGAAGGGCAAACAAAATTAATATTAAACATATTAAAAGTTCAGTTTTCATTGTTGTTTTCAGTGCCAAGAGAAAGCAAAATCAGGCTTTTTGTAGTTACTTAATGTCTTAGCTAAGCTGCATGTAATAAGCAAGCAAAAGGGCAGGTCTTTACCCTGCACAACTTGTAAGCTGAAAAGTACATGGAGAAATCCAAACAGCTGGGAAATCCCCAGAGAGAGAAAAATGTTGAGAAAGGACTTGACAGAAACTTAATTCATGGTGTAAAAGCTTGCTTATTTGGATTATGTGGAAGAGTCAAAATGCAAGTTTTTTATGGATTTGGTTTGGCTGGTTATTCCTTGTACAGAAGCAGAACTCTAAATGTTTTAAAAAGAGAGGATATATGGGACGTTTTTCTTGGGTGATAATTTTCAACAGTTAATAGAGGGTTTCTCATACATACATCCACCTCAGTGAGTCAAACCTGAAACCTGTACAGAAGTGTGCCCTTTTAACATACGTTCTCGAGCCTATTTTATATTCTTTCATCTTGACCATTTCTCTGTTTCTAAACAGGTATCTAAGCGGCTGTACAGTATGGGCTGTTATGAAATCTCTCTGGGGGACACAATTGGTGTGGGGACTCCTGGAAGTATGAAAAGAATGTTGGAAGCTGTTATGAAAGAAATTCCTCTGAGTGCTCTTGCTGTTCACTGTCATGATACATATGGCCAGGCATTAGCCAATATCCTCACAGCCATACAGGTAACTCAAGTTCTCGTTTTGTAGTTTAATTGTTACTTTAATTCAAATGCACAATTAAAAACAATTCCAGCCTTGAAGAAATTAATAGAAATGGAAAAAAGCACGTTCTTCTGCATGTTCATTGTTCACTAAAGTAAAATCATTTTACAGAAGGGTCTAAATATAAAAAATGACAGCTTGATTTCAGATGGATAAATCTAAATTATTCATAATTAGATATAAAATTATCTAGACTGTATAACTGTTGCATCTCTTATGTATCTTTTTATATTTATCAATTACGCCTTTCAAACAAGATTAGCAACAACTTTATATCCTATTTACTCTTTCAAATCTGTGTCTAAACCATCAGAAATTGTTAATTTCCTTGAGAGATAATTTTCCAGTTTTTATATATATTTTTAAGAATAGGACTCAATGCAAGAAACAGACTAGAAGTTTGAATGTATTTTGTGTAAAGATACAGTCTTGAAAAATATCTTAATGCATTTCTAAGGAGACCTATTTTTGCTAAATGTTCCAGAATCAAAAGCTGTTTACAAATCCTAGGCCTTATTGTTCTATTATATACTTAATGGCATCTTCTGCTTCCTTGCAATTCAAACAGCCATTTTTAATGTCAACTTCTGTTTGTCCTGACTTAATATTTTGGCAAAGCTCATATTATGTTGTTTAGAAATAACAGCAGTGTGTTAACAGTATTAGTGATAAAAGCAACAAGAAGAAACAAGGGAATGTTTCAATATGGGAATCTCTGTCTGAATGACAAAAGTCTGGCAAAAAAAGGCTCTGACTTTTACTCACAGTGTTTCTATTGACCCTTACTCACTTCGACTGTTGCAAATGTGTGCGTATGTACCATGGGATAAATAAATTCCTAATTTCACAGTTAGCTTCAGTTGCAGATGTAATAGCTAAAAGCATGAAAACCCTTGAGCATGGGAGGAGTTTGCCATAAAAATACTTGAAGCATTATTTTTCAAATCCTTCCTTAAAGTAATTGCTGTCATGGTGCCTACTAAACACTGAGAGATGACTGTGCTTCGTTAACCCCAGTATCTGTTGTAAGTGATTCTTGGGTTGGGTTTACCTCTGCTCTTATCTTTTATTTACTTTTCAATCAACTGTGTAAGAGTTAAAGGGGAAAAAAATGTTAGGTGTCTATTAGGCAGATCAAGCTAATTACCATGTAAATTCAAGAGACCCATAGACCTATGCAACCTTCTCAAGATTTCTGGGAAGCTTCGGGTACTGAGACCCACCAGAAAACTTCCCTATGTGCTCAAGTTCTGCTACAGTGCATGTCCAAGGGTGCAGTGTTTTTGGCTGAGCTGAACTTGTCATAGTTTTTGCCAAAAGTGCTTGATGAATCAGGCATTACACAGTCTTTCTGACTGGCTTTCTGCAAGCAGCTCCTTGGCTCACTGTAAAGGTAGGTCCCCAGGCTCTTGGATCCTTAAACAGGACCTGCATGTCACAAAATCCTGTCCTGTCTCTGGTCAAGTAAATGAGGCAGCTAGCAGTGCATCACAGCTAAGCAATGCTCTGCCCAAAACAGGACAACTTTTACAGGTCACTGGGATGGTGAAGTGCTGAAGCCAGTAGATTACAGTGCCCAGTCACTTCTTGACTCTGCTGTCATGCTTAACTGGGCTTTCCTCTCTGCCAAAGACACGTGAATCAAGTAATCATAAAATCATAAAATCATTATATAAATATATCATTTTGAAAATGAAACTGGCCAATAGGCACTAGCATCATTGTTCTACCCAATGAATTCAAAGCTTCCTGCCTCGTGTGACCACACAGGCACGTTGAGGGGCAGCACCAGACACCTGACACGTGGTGCTAAGCTCCTAGCTCTCAAGGCTTTGCCGCTCCATTGTTTGCTCAATCTACTACAACTTCTGGACCCACAACAGGAGGAGGATAGCACGAGTTAAACCGGCCTGGCAGGATTTATGCCCTACCAGGCCCCTGTTCTCCAGACCCTTCACCAGCTTCCTTGCCCTTCTCGGGACCTGCTCCAGCAACTTATTGTCCTTGTAATGAGGTGCCCAAAACTCAATACAGTATTCCAGGCGCAGCCTCAGCAGTGCTCAGTACAAGGGCACAATCGCTTCCCTACTGCTGCTAGCCACGGTATTCCTGATACAGGCCAGGATGCCTTTGGTCTTCTTGACCACCTGTGCACACTACTGGCTTGTATTCAGCCACCCCATGTCCTTTGCTTCCCCACAGCTTTCCAGCTGCCCCAAGCCTGTAGCATTGCATGGGGTCGTTGTGACAAGTGCAGGACAAGTGTCATCACCGCAGCTGTTCATTTCACAGACCAAACTTTCCACATGCACAATTCCTTACCCTCCCTCCTTTATGGATCTGTGCAACTGATACAATATTTCATGATGAGTAAAACATGTTTGGGAGGTTATAGAACTAATGGGCCCACGTTACTGTTTGAAAACAAGGTTAAAGAGCACTCAGCAGGCAAATTACACTCTTCCTAAGACATTGCAAACTACAACCTCAGTCTGAGCACTGTTGTATTGTATATTGTATTTCCTAAGAATTGATGAGTGACAGCTGGAAATCCACAAATCACTCTACACTAATTCAGGCATTGCTTCGATTGGAGATCTCCTAGGAGAGGAAAGAGGTGCTGGTGATTCAGTAAGTGATTTTTTTATACAGATCGCATTATTCCATTCAGGATTACACTACTCAGAATATTTTCTTTTGTTTGGGGCTGATCCAAAGTCATCTAGAATTGTCAGGCTGTATCTGTGTAAGAAATTAGCAGGGAAGTAGTCTTGTAATTTTAGTATTCGGTTTTACATGTGTTGTTTTAGCAAAAGGTTAGGTAGTGGAAGATGGGAGGGACATTTGCCAACTTTTAAAGGATAAGTAATTGTTTAAGTTCTTGCAGTGAATAATATAGATTGAAAGCATTGCCTAGAGAAAGAAAATTCACTTTTATGAAGAGGATCTGTGCAGAAATCTGAGGAACATGAAGTGATACTTAAGAACAAAATAGTAAACATTTAAAGTAGAAACAGAACTTGCCCTTGGCTATATGGTTTAATATAAAAATATCAGAGTATGAAATTTAACCAAAGAGACAAAATCATAAGGTGGGCAGTGATGTGGAGATCATTAGAGTTGTGGTATTTTGAGTAAAATTACATATGTGTGTTAGCTAATGTGACAAATACAAAAGGTAGCTAAAAGAAGTAATAAAACATTTATAGGAAATTGTTACAGACCTCCAAGGAAGGGTAAAAAGATGGGTCAGGAAAATTCTGTGCTGGAGAGGCCCTAGTTAGGTTGATCATTGATGTGAGGAGATTTGAATTGCCTTGACAGTTGACTCCAGTAACATCTACAGAACCAGTAAGAAAGGGGAAGTCTTTAAATGGAAGTGTTACAGAAGTATTTTCTTGCATAGCTTGTGTAGCTGCCAGAAATAGCTGTATCTGTTTTCATAGCACATATCTGGACATGAGAAAGAATGTGCTAAGAAACAAAGAGGAGTTCTGGCCGGCAGTGGTACATAAAATCACGTGGTAATCCCATAGAACTTTATCAAATTCGAATGCTATCATAATTCATTAATGTAAACTGATCTCTACACTAAGAGAATCAAATCCTAACTTAGAGAAAACAAACACAAACCTCTAAAGGCTTACAGGGAGCAAGGCTTTTACTGCCTTGTTATCTTTTCCACGTTATTAGACAAAATGAGATGAATGAGGTTGATGATTTTCCCAATGAAATTACTTTTTATTAGTGTTTTCTTTTTCCATAAAAAAAGAAATTTGAAATAAAATCCTAACTTTAGTACCAGAAACATAATTTAGCAGGCCTCAGATGAAACATTCAAGGTTCAGACAGCAAAATCCAAATTTGTGAATACATATTTCATTACAAGCAGTAGAATGTATCCTCTTATAGGGAGTTTAACACATTGAAAAAATATTTCATTGATGTCTTTAAGATGCATGAATTTCAAAGATAAATAAACCTTTTTTTTTTTTTTTAAAAAGGCAAATAGAAGTGGCTGGCTGCTGACCTCTTCCCTCCATCAATTATCTAAATAATTCTAGCCCCTTTGATGCATGGTAGAGAGAGTAACTGATGTGGATGTTTTTGTACATCCAGTTTGCTTGTGTAGTAAGAAATAAGTTAACACAAAGGCTCGCAACATTGGTATGGATATGTTTTAAGTGCCAGAACTAGGACAGGAAACATAAATGCTGAATTATATGTCCTATTAATTCACGAGGATCATTATGTTACAGGAGTAGAGTTCGCAATGGCCAGCAGCCTGAAGGGCTTGAGCTAGGAATTTTTCATGTAACAGTGAACATGAACTTTCTGTCTGAGAAAGGCAATCCACCCATATTTCTCTATTGCTACACAAATCAAAAAATACAGGGTTTTGGAGAGTTACATAGTAACTGAGGAAATGAAATTGAATGTAGTGGTCTGCCAAAGTTCTTGCTTGAATAATACATTAAATAACACTAGGATTTTGTTTTATTATCAGCAGTGTGCTGGGGTACCCCCTGCCTGGCAATGAAATTATTTACATCTAAACTAATTTTTAACAGAACAAAAATAGTCATGATAATGTTGATCATATGTTGACACTCTACTATTGAGAGTATTTTTTAACCCAATGGTGAGGAAATGATGTGAAATTAATGAGGTACAGGAGACAGGGACCATAACATCCTGGCTTATCTGTCCCAATTTTGACATGTCACCGTGCACATCACTTTTCTTCAATTTTTTTACTTTGTAAAACAGGAATAAAGCTCATCTATTTCAGTCTGTGAAATGCTGAAATGTAAAATAATAATCTACATAGGAAGAGCATTGCACAAGTACAAATTATGTTTATGAAGAAGTCTAGGTTTGGGGTTTTTTTTAATTAAATTTTAGAAACTGGATAGATTTTAAGTTTGGTAAAGAATGTAATTTTGAGATTAAAAAAGCTAAAGTATTTGTATGGACAAGTGACTAGAATACATACAAGCCCAGTTGAATGATCTGAGTTCTGTAACATTGCATTTCCTTTCCCTTGCACAACCTGGCCCTCTGAAGAATTCTGAGGATAGGAAAGATTTGTCACATGAAGCATGCACATATTTTGGGGTCTTTAAAAAAATGTTGATATTTGTACCTTCCTATTTTGAGAAACTCATAGAAATGGAACAATTTCAGCAGACTTCACAAGTTTACTTTCCTCTGCTGTTTACAAAGATACGCTAGGAAACTGGAGAAGACTTAACAGAAACCTCCAGAAACTAATTTCAAGGTTCAGATAGGGAAACATTAGAAAATGCAGCTTGACTGAGAATAGCTGTAAGGGATTCAGGAAGAGCTGGTCATGCTTCAGTATTTTGCTGGAATTCTTTGAGGCAGTCCCTGCCAAAGAAGACAAAGGATATATACAGTGGCCATCATGTGCTTTGATTTTTCAGAAAACAATTTACAGTGTTCTGCACTGGAAGTTAATATTAAGGTATGGAGACATGTAATAAGTGGAAAGTTGGCTAAATGGCAGGAAACAGAGTTATGAAATGAAATTTCTTCAAGCCGCAAAGTACCCATCAGCAGGGCTGTGGAAGTATTGGCCTGTAGGTTCTAGGCTTTCCTGCTTAAATGAGTAATTTGCAATACCATGTGTTCATGTTAAGGGCAATTGTTCTAACTTGTACAAATTAAGTGTTTCAAATTTTGGATTTCCATTGTGAGAAACAGGATAGCTAGCATAATTTGTAAGTGTAAATCTGTAATACTTTAAAACATGCAAAAGAAAAAGGTTGGGATCAAAATTAAGACTGTAGGAATACACATAGTTTTATGTGAAGCAAGAGATTGTTTATTACAACTTGCCTGTCATTTTAAGTAAAGGTCTTCCTAGAGTTTTCTACTCTTGGATTTCTCTAGGAACTAGTTTATCCTAGGTACTTACCGAGTATTTTCTGGATTTGAAATGTAAAAAATACTATTGAATTCTTTGTCAGCAAACTTAAAAGAATTTAATTTGCAAAAAATTCTTTAGAAAACTTCAGTTTGCTTTTTTGTTTCTGATTTTGTTTTGTTTGGTTTTGTTTTGGTTTTTTCCCTCATAGAAGCAATATCACACTTAGGTAGAGCTAGTAATTAAAAAAATCAGATGTTTGAGCTGAAGGGTATGTGATATTAGGAAAGAAAAGACTGAGCAGAACTGTTTAAGAATGAAAGCTAAGAAGACAGAGGGCTGGATGTGGCCAGATTGGATGGGGCTCTGACCAGCCTGGTCTGGTGGAATATATCTCTGCCAATGGCAGTAGGGCTGCAATTAGACGATTTTTAAGTTGTCTTCCAACCCCAACCATTCAATGATCCTATGAATAGCTTTGCATATTTGAAATTGGGGAAGTTAGGGGGCAAATGGCAGGTGAATTGTGAAAAGGAAACAGACTGCAAGGTTTCTGTGAAGAAACTTTAGGAGCGTTGTGCTTTAGAAAAGTAGAAAAACACTTGGCTTTTACCAAATAATATTGCTACTATGGAGCAGTCAGCTAGTTGCTTTTGTAAGTGAAAAAACATACTGCACAAATGAATAAATCAGACCTACATATGGGAGGAAAATGAAAACACAGACATTCATGCTGAGAATCTTAGAGATGTTTTCCAGTATTTTCTTTTTTCTTTCTTTTCTAAGAAAGCAAGCAAATGAACAGGCAGTACCAATTCTGCTCTTTTCTCAGATCCATACAAAAGAAGTAGCAGCCTTATTTTTATCGCTTTCCACTGCCTTTTTTTTTTCAGAACCTGCATAGTATGCCATTTCTGAAAAGCTAGTTTTTGATGTTTCTCCCTATGCTTCAGAAAAACCTGATAGTCTGATAGTTCACAAACAAATTCCTCACTGCTATTACTACAACTGTTACACTTTTACTAGAAAAAAAAAATTGAAAAGTAGACTTTGTTTCAAGATTTATATTTTTAAACATTGAGATTTTTATAGTTTTTTTTGGAATAGGAATTATTTATAAATTAAATGTAGTGCATTGTAAGTAATTAACAAATAGTAGAAACCTACATTTTTCTAGTTGCTTTATTATGATGATTGAATTTCAGAAGCTTTCAACCCTAGTTACTGAACCGTCAAACCTCAACTGTAAGTCCTGTAAGTCTGTTTCAGGATACTGATCAGACAGAGAGATCCTTCATCAGGTATAGATTATTCTCCTCTCCAAAATCTCTCACTAGGGTTCAGCTGGAGCAGTAGACATAACTTCCCTTTGGCTTACAATCAGACCTTAACTCTTTGAACATTTTTTAAACCTCAGATTTCTCATGCAAATCTGTACATTTCTCTTTATATCTTTGCAAGTTCATATAGATTTGTCACTCAAGTCTAAATGGAATGCAAATGGAGAAATCACTACAGTAATTAGAGAAATGAAATCTGGAGTAATTTTAGCTTTTTGTCATAAAGTCATAGATAATTTATTTTCTAATAGCATTGAAGCTGTGAGTTTATAGGAATTAGGCCTAAATATTCTATGCTCTTTTTTCATGTGCTTTGCTTCTACTTTTTTTTTTCTTTCCTAATTGTATTTTTCCTTTTACTTTCCTAATCACATTTTAAATGCTTTAATTCTGAATTCCCAATCCTGTAAGTGGCACTCATTTGCACATTTTGTTCTTAAATGTAGGTGGTACATTTCAGTTTCAGCTTTATCCATCATTTCTGATTCATTAAATCTAGAAGCATTAAGACATACTGATATGGTTGACCAGTAAGTACTTAACAAACTTTCTAGTATTGTTTTCTTTTGCAGTGCATCTTTCTTCTCTTGTGATGCTTCTCTTCCCATCAAATATTCATGAGAATTTACTTTAAATGATTCTTGGGTCCTCATCAGACTCTGTTCTGTTGCATGAGTCTTTAGTTGTCATATATGGAACTGTAGTTTGTTAAAGGGAAAGGAATTAGTATGAAAAGAATATGAGAAGACAATTCTGTCTTTATTTCACCTTTTTCCATCTAATAAGAGGTTTGCAAAGTTGTGCTTGCAAACAAGACGTGCGCAAAGTAGCACAGAATATAAGATACGAACCCAGCATTTCACAGGTGCATTTGAGGATAATGCTCCATACAGTCTGCTAGTGTCTACCTTCCCACTTCTTTGTTCTCCTTTGTAATGCCTTTTTGCCATCCTTTGCCTTCATCAGTGTGTAAGCAGAGTAAATATCCAGCTGGCAGCTCACTGGTAGGAAGCAAGATTAATGTATACAGATACTGTGCCCCTACCTTCACCTAATCCTAATATTTTCCCTGGCACTGAGTTTGTTTTTTCCTCTCACTATTTTCCTAGTCAGTGTTTGATAGTTGTAAGTCCTTGTGGTCAGGGCAATAGTTTTTTTTACAGACTTCCTTTTATCATCCCAACTGGGTAAGAGTTAGCATCATCCAGTTCTGAAGTGGACTGGGCAGTAATCCAGCTCTTTCTGTTAGACACAGACATTCTTTTTTTTTTTTTGCCTAGAAACAAATTACTTCCAAATGCTGGAAATTTAAGAAGGCTTTTCAAAAAAGGTTTTCAGGTGTTTATAGAACAAATTAGTGTAAAATAGTTTGCAAAATGCTAAGCCAAATTTAAAATAAATATTTAGTACTTTTAGGAGTTGTGAAAATACAGCACTAAAAAACTGAAGTCGCTGATCCGTAGCATGGATAAAAAAATCAGTTGAGGGCACTCTGGTGTCATATTCCCTTGCATATTTCTATTGCACCTCAGCTGAATTGCATGCATAAAAAGGTAGTTTTGTGGGTTTGGGTTTTCTCTTTTTTTTCACATGAGACTACATAGCTAGCTGTAGGTTTGATGAGATGACTAATTGTACTGATAACTATTATTTTACAACAAATTTTTATTCAATTTCGGAAAACCAGAACATGAAAAATGAAAAGTTTCTGGAAAGTAAAAGAGTTTTCATTGACCTGAATGTTGGTTTTGTCTCTCATGCAGTATCACATAGGCACTCTGTCATTCACAGAAAGATAAGTGAAGTCTTTAAAGTTGTTACCTGTTCCTTTTGGTTTTATGATGCCTTGTATTGTCTCTCACACCTTCCAGATTCCACAACAGATTAAATGAGATTTGCACATGTAGATATCCTACACAACTGGCTCATCTCAGAACTGCTCCATCCTTGCCAGCCCATCCCATTCTCCCTTCTCCACGTCCCCTCCCATAGCATGCATTTCTTTATCAATTTCTATCTCATCAGCTGTCATATTAATTTTGGGTATGAGACTACAAGTCTGAATAGACTTTGCATTCCTACAGTTGTTACAGAACTCCTCTAAAGTGTTCTCAGTCTCAGTATCTTCTGGCCTCTCTGGCACTGAGGCCAACTGATACAAAAAGCTTGCACCATAAAATCGAATTCTTACCCTCTAAAACAAGGGAAACACTTCCAGACTGCCAACCATGAATGATCCCTAAATAATGCTTTTTCCTGGACCGTGCCAGAAGGTGTTCAGTGGAGCCCAGGTCAAAGCTGTGCAAGCAGCTGTGGCAAGAGCTACACACAATGGACAATTGAGTTCCAGTTCTGATGCTATTTTGTTTATTGGTGAGATAAACTCTTTTGTGGTAAGCCACAAAAGAGCACAAGTTCTAATGTATTAACAGCATAGAAGAGAGATTTTTGCTGACATTTCATGTGGTTATTCAAAGATGTCTCCAGAGCTGAGATGTTGGAGATTGTGTCAGCTCTGAGTGTTCTGCTGGCAGAGCTGGTAGGTCTTCTTCAAACATCAGTACACTACATCCCTCTCTACAGCTGGGGTGGGACTCCCAACATTACATATCTTTGATTCAAGGCATGGAGGCATGACAGCTTGAGGAATCCATGACTGTTTAACAGCCTGATACATGTAAGTTGTTGAAAATGCTGAACTCTTTCAACTAAGTTTTGGCAAAGCTCTAAGGAACATACTGTAGACCCTGAATATAGAAAATATTGACCAGCCTTTGTAACTGACATGTAACTTTTTACCCCAAAGTGTTTTTTTCTTGAAGTTTAACAACACATGTAAAATAAGGACAGAATCACTACAGTGCTTCCCACTTGGAAAGAATCGTTTACTTTCATTACCTTTCATTATTTGTGAGTACGTCTATTCTAGTTTCTGGCTGCAAAAGAGGATATTGCACAAAACCTGACTTTCAGACCCAAGCAGGGGTCAGAGGAGTTTGCCATGGCAGGAACAGTCCTGGGAAATCATAAATCCCAGTGCCTCCGGTAGGGAAGTGCAGTGTTTACAGGATAATGCTTCCTTCCTTTTTGGGCAGCTCTGCAGACAGCTGTGCTGAGGGGGTGGAACTAAACCTCTGGCCCTTCTTGCATATTTATGGATGCTTGGAACCAATGATGTTATCATCCAACAAACACAGAGAGGGATACTTCCAACTGCCGAGATACATCAGGCAGCTTTAAACAAGCCCTCAGGGTGTTTTCTAAGGCAGATTAAAATGCAAAATATCCAGATACTGTGATTAGACAGACTAAAATTCCAAAACTAAATGACAGCCTAAATGAGTGTGTTGGGTGGAGAACAAGCGACCATTTACATAAGTGGAATAAGTCAAAGATGACTCTTCAGTTAAGAGAGAAACTAAAGCTGATGCAGTACTCAAAGTATGACAATCATCTTTCTGTGCTGAAGCAAGACTGAAGCAGTCTCCTGAGTCAATTCTGTCATTTGTATTTTTTTTTATCCCTTTTGAAATATTACACTACAAATATAAATGGCCGGGCTTTTGGAAATAAAAGCTTCTTGATAATTTTTAAGGATAGCTGGATGATAATTTTATACACTCCATAATTTTTGCCAGTTTGCTTATTTTCCTATTCATTTTTTTCCCATTGCTGCTTAATGCAAGTGCTATATGGTGATGGATCGTCAGGGACAAATGATGTTGTTTGCTTAACAGAGTCCTTTTGAATGACTAAAGTAAACAATTATAGAAAGAAACGTTTTTCTCTGATCTATATTCATAACAGTGAGATGTTGCTGTCACTGAGTTGCAACAATAGTTAATAATTTGTAATTTGAAGTAGTATCTTTTCTTCTAAAGAATAAACTGAGCAAACAGTAAAAGGCTTAGCAAGGCAATATAATGGACATCTATAGCAAAAGATAAAATGCTAAATTGAATGTCTTTTATATACAAAGGAAGTATTCTGGGTTTACTGTTAACAGATATATTGGATGAACAATTTGCAACTGTGTTTTTCAGAAAAGGAACTTTATTCAGAATAAGGGGAAAAAAATCAAGACAGATTACATTTGTTACTCCCAACCTTAATGATAGCACTTAATTATTCAATGTATTAGAAGGGAAGATTCCTTTGGAGGAGTTATAATGTGATAAGATATTGCAATGTGATTAATATTACAAAATGATCCAGTTGTAATGGACAAGTAGAAGCTGAGAAACTGTCACACTTTTAATTTTTTTTTATAGTTTCCTTCATTATGATGAAAATCATGGTGAAAACTTTATTTGAAATTGAGATTCACTTCCTATGGTGTCCAAAAAGATGCCCTATTTGGTTGCATCATCTTTGTTCACATCACTGTGATTACTAACAATTACATCCTGGAATTCTACTCCTCATATTATATTTTAGCACAAAATGGAAAGTTCTACTTCCTTGAAGTTATATAGATGAATGACTAAAACATATATTCCAGATCTCTTCGAGAGAGGTTGCTCCTAGGTTCTGAATCTCTGCAGATGTTACATTTTCCAACAACACCTTAGTGGTCTCATTTGTTAAATACATTTGTTGGAGTTTTGAATCAGATGAAGCATGTGCATAGCTACTCACAAATTCAGGGACTATTTAGTGAGAATGAATTGTAAGAGAAAAAGGTACTGATAGAAATAATTGCAAAATATGTAAAAGGGAATAATCGAATTGAAAGAAAATAGAAATATCTAACACTTTATTATCCTGTAATGTCTGCTGCAATAGAGCCGTAACTTTTGCTTAACTAACTGAGAACGTAGCTCTCAGTTCTAGAGAATGAGGTGTGCAAGAAGGAATACATTTTGATTTTGTCATTGGGTTTTGTTTTATACTTTTTGATGATGTTGTGTTTCTTAACATTTGCAATGATTTTCAAAACACAAAAACCAGTGGAGGGAAAAAAACCCCCAAAACAGTGTAACTACTGTAGATATGTTATAAAATATCCATCTGAAGCCCCTCAACCTCTTGTAATTAGAGGACATACCAAGGAGACTGTCAGGGTAAATTACCAGTTAATGTTTACACAACAAAACATATGCCCGGTACAATATCCTACACTGATGTTACTGAAACCGGAGTCCGGAAATGTACAGTGGAAACAAGACGTGGTACTTCTCTTGTGCCAACACAAACAGTAATTACAGCACAGTGTGAGAGAAGTCATAAGAAATACTACTGCATATCAGTAGTTCAACAAAGTCAGCACTTTTGTGTAATTGCAGGGGGAAAGGGCTGAAAAACATTACAGATCTCAGCAAGAAATGTCCCTTTATACTTTTAAACTGATCCTTGATAAAACAATGCTGGGGTCATGAGAAGGCTACTCTGCCAATTTTGCTTCACTGTGGGATCCATTGACATCTGGCTGAGCTGCGGAAGCTGGAAAACTTCTTTAATATTCTCTTGACAGTAAAATGGACATGTGGAAAACATTCTAATCTGTTAATCTTTGGTGCTCCTGAATAAAAAGGACATTTGGCTTTATACTTTGTGATGATGAATATTAAGTCTCCAGATCTAGCCGTAAATAAGTTAGAACTATTTGAATGGAGAGTGAAGGTCTTATTTTCCAGTTATAATGGAAGATGGATATGCACCTGTGTAATTCAGATGATGTAATAGATGCCAGGAGGGTTTTTTTTTTCTAAAGGTAGTTTGCCATATGTCTTAGCAATCTGCTTTTCTTGGGGAGACGAATCTCTGAACTTCCTTACATCGTATGTACTAAAATAGAATAAAATATTGTTTCGCTGAGAGGATTATGAAAATAGAATTAAGAGAGCTTCAGGATAGTTGTTATATCTAAATAAAAGGGGTGGATTTTATTTAACAGCATTAACTGCACAAATTATTTTTGGCCTAGATCTTCAATCTAATATGAAGTAATAGTGAATGATGGAGATCTACATCTGTTCAGGCTGAGACAGGATAAACAATTCATTATTTCTGTTGTGAGATGTATCTCCAGAAACGAGAAAAGGAATCTCTCACATTAGGAAATTACTGCTATGGGCATGTATTACAAGTATAAAGCATGTATTGTATATTTCTAAAATGCAGAAGACACAATGGATTATGAACAAACTAAAGTAGAATTCAAAATTTAGCACATCCTTGTAGTACATCTTAAATTAACCTGAGCAACTAAGACAATGCATATGGATAACACTTTTATACACTTGGTGAAAGTCAAAGTGATTTTCCAGTTCTAAGCAGCAAATTACATCATTATAATGCATTTACCCTGTAGGAAATGTGTGACTTCCTTTAGAATACTTCAGGTACCTTCTTTCGCAAAATAGTTAGCCTGAGAATTAAGAAAGCTGTTGCCTTTTTCCCCACCTCCCCCCCCCCAAAAAAAATTACAATTGAAAAAATATTTAAAAGAATAAAACAGACTTTTACTCGCTGACTCTCAAACTTTATCTTTGCCCCTCCGCTTTTCAATTAGATTTTGCTGCACTCTCAATCTCCTGCTGCAATAGCAAGATATAAAGCCCCAGCAGCACAGTTCACTTCTTAGAAGAATCTAGTCATTTATGCTCCTCAATTGCACAAAATGGATTAGGCTAATTCTTAATTTACTGAAATTATAATTCGCTTGCTTGAGCAAAGATAAAGTTTGAGAGGATCTGTGCAGAACCCACCACTATCCTTGTGTTTCTGAAGTCACTGAAAACAAGCTTCAGCAGGATCTTTCATTTAGGTGCTGCCATGTGTTTGTGAAGCACAGTGCAGTCTGGGTTTCAAATGAGGGAAAAGCCCAAAGACAGGAGTTTTGTGGTTCACTGCCTGGGTATTTCATATTGCGTAATAGTTAGGACAGTTATTTAGAAGGAAAGTAAAGAAATAAACTGAGGTGCAGGTAGGATAGTACCACTGCTTGACTATTGGATGTATTTGTGTTTGAATGCATGCAATGGGATGGCTACTGGCCGAGAGGGGGAAAAGTTAGACCCTAGCCTAGCTTGGGTCCTACTAAGTAGGAGAAATGGGAAGAAAGATGTTAGTGTTACAACACTAACCCAGACACCTTTCTGGAAGGCATAGGTACTGACAACACAGGAAAAGCTTTGGAAGTATGAGGTAGGAGTAATCATCTACTTCAAATGGTAATATGCAACAAGTGACTTAGCACGGTTTTGTGGTCATTGTGTTTGGAATAGTAGCCAAAACCTTCAGCAGACATTCTGGTATGTCACAGAGACAAGGGACACTTGGATTAAGATATATTTACCAACTGCTCCCCCACCTTGTATTCCATCACATCCAGGAGATAAAAAAGCATATGATCTAGTTGTAAAGATGTGAGTGGGACCGGTAGTAAACTTGCTAATATCTGAGAAGGTATTTTCACTCTAAATGTAGAAGCTTATTATGCAGTAGAGGTGGGAAGCACTTAATGAAGATGAATTAGTTGTGGAAGCAAATACCTCTGTACCAGAACTAAACAGGCATCAGGCTTAATATCCAATATCTTAAACTGCAGTCTCAACTATAGTCTGCCTTAACATTCCTTAAAGAAAGCTGCACAAAGGAAGACACTGACCTTAGCATACAGTCTCTTAGAAGAGACTGACCTTAGCATACATTTTCAGACACTTAATGAACTCATTAGCACTCCTGATGTCATGTTGTGGTCCCTGCATCCACACTGGTTCATTGAGGTTCCTCAACTTCCACACAAAGGAGCCAGTGTTGGTTTTCAGGCTGTGGAGACCACACATGTTGTATGGGTGATGAACCTCAGACAAGGAGCTGATACTTCTATAGGACTCCATAACACATCTGGAGATAAGCCCCAGGGATGTGCGGGAGGTCCCCATTTTTGCCGAGTGGTACAGGGATGCAACTTCAGAGGTAATATGGGGAATAAAAGTGAAAACAAAGTGTGTTTTGTGGGTGGGTGATGTTCCTGGCTTTAGGGAAGTCAGGTTCTACTCTGTGAGGGCTCTGGCTGAATTGAAGTCAGATGGGCTTTTAAATGCTGTTGTTACCATGTTATTTAGATACCCTGATACTGACATACCATACTGTTGAATGAAAATACTTCTGCTCTGTTTTCCCATCTTTCTTACAGATGCCATCACCAATACAATTTTTTTTTAAAAATAGAAATAGATATTTTCTGCCTCCCATTTTGTTTGCTCACGTTGGCACAAGCTACTGTCCTGTGCCATTTAGTGCATCATACTGAAAGTGTTCTTTTTATACAAAGCGAGAAAAATTAGACCTCCAGGCACAGTTTCGGTCACCCATTTAAGCCAGAAAATGAATCAACAGGAATTGGTTGTCTACTGACTAGAAGGGTTAGGAGTTGGCAGAAGTTAACTAGGACTGAAGCTGATCAAAAGAATTTGTACTTTCTTTATAAGGTAGATACCAATAAAAGAGGTACCTAAGATATGTTCCTTCAATGTAGGAAAAAAGTAGCCTTGTCAGATGCTGTGATGTTTGAGTCGGCTTTTGCCATTTCATACACGTTCCACATTTGCCACATGGACTTAAAATGCTGGATCAACGTCTTTCCCTGATTGTTCACCGTAGCCCTCTGTCTCTTTCAGTGTTGCAGTTCACAGTGAAGTGCAGTGTCTGCAGCCTGCGTCTCAAACATTGTTTTTTTACCTGTGGTGGCATCCTTCATTCAACCCATTTTCAGCTCATATCCCATAATTCATCCATTATAGTAATTCAGACATTTTATTTTAGTGGGCAGATCTTGACTCTTGCTTATCATCTGTGGGCCATCCCTTGCAAAGTGAGTTTGCTATTTCTTTGAACCTTCACTGTTAGCAGTTCTAGACAGTCCCAGCAAAATCTTCCTCTCCCAGAGCAAACCTCAGTAACATTACCATAGAGTTAAGTAATCTTTTTTGTCTTCCCTGTGCATTCAAATCCTTCAGTGTATTTTTATTAACACTTATGTTTACACTGGCTTGTAGCAGGAGACAAAAACCTGCTTGTCAACTGACTGCATGTAGGGCACAGAGAACTTGGTGCAATTGTTGCACCTGTGGACTTGGTCGTTCTCTTACCCCAAACCTGCCCTTTGCCTTTCCTCTCTAGTTACCCTTTCCCTCCAGATCCCAAGATTATTATCTTCTCTGCTCGACCTGTTTGACTGGTCTTCTGACTGTGTCCAAACTTAAATCTATAAGATTAATATTATGCAGTTTTAGATGAGACTATTTCACAAGACATAGCAAGCAAACAAACTGTTAAACCACCAGAGATTTACTTGAGAGCAGTAACTTCTGAGGCAATAACTACTTACTTCAAATCATCAGCAGCCGAACTGGGAAATCTGGCAAGTCTTGGGTTGTTTGCGGAGGGAAGAAAAGGAGACTGGAAAATCACTCAGTACTCTGATGATCATCGCATCTTCACGGGTTTCAACAAAACCTTGAAACGAGTCTCCTGCTCCCCCTGCAGGTTTTGTGATCCTGCAGAGGGGCAACTCGAATTGTTGGCAAACCCTAGTGCCTTGCAAATGAGAACTCAAGTGTTCAGCACAGGAGCAACACTAATAGCGATATATGAATATCTGCTTCCCAGTGTTAATTTTGTTATGGCCTGCAATTTTTATTAGGATTTTCTAAGCTTTTCAAAATCTCAAAACCAGTCTCTAATGGCATTGATTCCCTCTAACCATCCATAAGCACTCTCCGAAGAACTGGATCCCCAACACAGATCCCAGCAGCTTGAGCCCACTGGTGGGAGGCTTCCTATGCAGATGATGCACTGTCAGCCAGAAGCAGAGATTTTCCAACTCGATTTCAGAGAAAACACTTCTTTGTTGAGGTTGAGGGAAAGAGCATGGTCAGCTGCTGCTGTCTTGACCCTTGGGCATTTTAGCCAGCAGACTGACCACTTCCTGACAATAAGGTGGAACTTTCCTAAGCTCCTATCTAAGTCCAGATCATATGATCTCTTAAAAATCAATATTTCTCCTGTACCAAATTTGATACTGCAAAGCTACAAGAATATCTCTAAGCAGCTCATGTTAGAATTATGGAATATTGACATAACAAAGTGTTTTTCTTTTCCCAAACTTGTTTTGAGAAGTGCCCAACCCCATTTTTCACTAAAACTTCCTAAAACAGGAGAGGCAGAGGTAAGGCCTGGAAAAATAAAAGCTCCAACAGTTAAAGGTTGACAAAGTAATAAACAGCAGAAAGTAGAGCCTTATGATGGAAACCGTTAGGGACTTTAAATGTCATTGCCAGCTTTGCTTATGAGTATCTCAGTAGCAATATGAAAAGATGTGTGCAATAAGTTAAAAGAATTCCTTTTTTTGCAGCACATCTGCTCACAAGTTGCTTGAATCTCTATCTGTTCCAGGAAAAAAGAAGCTTTTGGTTGTTTGTTTTGTTTTTGTTTTTTTTTCTGAATGTATTAATTCTGTAAGTTAATGAACTGGGGAATTATAGATTTTAATGTAACAGTGACACCCTGTGGTCAGTAGTGAGGGAGTTAACTCTGCAAAGTAGAATTTTATTTTGTGATGCATTTATATTTAATAAGAATGGAGAGAAAAAGAAGCTGGAAGGAAATCTAGTTGCCTTTCAGGGTTTCCCACAGAAAGAGGTTGTCTTATTTTATTGTTTTATATGTAGAAATTTATGTTTCTAATTGCTCAAATACTACAATAGTATTTACATGCATTTCTTTTATTGAAATAAAAGGGAAGTGGGTAGCAGGCATTGATTTTAGACAATTTGATAATGTAACTCAGGGAAAGGTCTCTGTGGGCACAGCCAGCTTACAAAGTGTTGCAACAGAGTTATTTCTATTTCTGTGATTGTCTCTGCAGGAGAAGGCATTTTTCCTGACAGCATACCAAGTAATGTTAGGTAGCAGACCGATGCCAGAGAGACACAATAATGTGACAGTACCACACCACACCGGCAATGGCAGCTAGGCACTGGCAGGGCTACAGGATTAAATAGTATTAGTGTTGTACTGCCATCTGGACAACCTTTGATCTGACATACATAGATCCTCATTTTATTGTGTCCTCCCTTCCTTCTCCTTTCCTTGAACAAATGCTGAACTAATGTGGTAATTTTTTGGTCGTATCTACATGCACTCATCTTTAAGGCACTGTTTTTTCCTGTTTAATACATACCAGACATCCCGAATATTATGGTTTCGAAATCTCATAGTTTAAAAAAAAAAATCCTAATTTATAGAATACCTGGTTTAAAGCTTCTGATTTATACCTCACACATCCCTGGAGTTACTGATGCTGACCTTGCCATTTTTTAGAGAGGGACAAAGTTAACCTTCTGTCAGATGAAACAAGGTTTAAAGATCAGTAAGAAAGGAGACTGCATGTCCCATCAAGAAGTTATAGGTAGGTAGTAAAACAAGCTAAGAAACATGAAGCATTTCTTATTTGCTGGCAATAATGATTTCCTGTTAAAACTGACTATTTAATAAAAGTGGTGAATTTAATTCCTTACTCTCTTATTAGGGAATTAGGAAGATAGTGTGGGACAGCAGCAAAAAGTCTTCAGTCTTCTCTAAACAGTAAGCTAAGGCTAGCCAAGGATGAAGTTTGGGAGGCGTTCAGGAACTACTGTCACAAATGTAGCAATTTACAAAACTCTGCAAGTGTCAAAATAGATTGGAGCACTTAAGTGGTCCTGGAAGTCAAACGATTGTTCACCCTTACACACATCCATACTTAAACACCTCGGTGAGTGCCTAGGACATACCTCATGAAATAGCTGCAGCAAAACTTCTCATGAGTTTCAGTGCAATTTAGTGCCTGTCAAAAAGTGACAATGAGACTGGGCTTTTTAAAGATCTCATAATGACTGTGAATGTTTCACAGACTCAGATTGCTGAAGGGCTTGAAACTCATCTCCTGTAAAAGCCTGACAAATGTTGTACATGAGGCAAAAGAAGAGGCCTTGTTTTACACATTACATCAATTTTTAGCTTTTCTTTTAGAGCCTCATATGCTATTCATGGCTACAAAAGTAAACCAGCTTCATAGCTGCCTAAACTTTCAGAGAAGTTATTTATTAGGTGCTATTTCAGACTCAGTGCTTGGACAGGCTGGGCTGTAATATTAACCTTCAAATTAGCTAGCTGTGCTGCTGAAGGATGTCTTCCAACATCTGGTTTTAGCACTGTTAGAATGTAGCTTGGAGTATGGATTCTTTGAGGACTTTTTGAATGGGGCCACACTGGAGATGAACTGCAGTGATTCTGCACATGAAACAGAAAACACATTGGGTTTATGTGTACCACATGCAAGAGCAGACAGATGTAGCTGAACCTGCTGCTGAAATAGCACTGTGTTGCAATAGACATCAGAAATGCTTGGAGGAGAACTTTAAAGGACAGTATCTTGGAAGGCAGAAACACTCATTGCGTAGTCAGTGCACTGATTTGAGACATGTCACATTTGGAGGTCAATCACAGCTGCTATATTGTATACACCATGTCAAGACTTTGTTTACAACTGACTGGATGTTAAAATGGCAAATACATCATGATAAAGATATAAACATGTTTATACACTGTGTCTAGGAAGCAATGATATGTGTCCCATACCAGGATGAAAGCTGCCACACTGAGGATATCAACAATGTAAAGCTGTACCTAGACTTCCTCTTCCATCTGTTTGGCCATTACAGTTCAGGGTTTAGCAGACAGAGCGATTATCACTCTCATTATCACACTCATCATCTGGAGGAGGTCACTGCTGTCATTGTTTAGCCAGCATTAGGCACCATTTTTCATGTTCTTGCATTTACACCAGGCTAAATTGACTGAGCTTACTCCAGTATATGTAGAGGTAGTTTGCATTAACTCAAACAAGTGTGCCTGAGAATACTAGGATGGTTTTGTGTCATCCCATACCCCTCCACGTATTCACAAACAACAACGACATGTATCCCAGTGTTAGGAGACCTGCACTGTGAATACAGAATTTTGGTTGTTTGTCCTGTGTTTATGCAATTGTATAAAGTGCTATGCATATACAAGCATATAAATGTACGTATATCCAATGCCTTCAGAATACACACCACTTTAAAGCTGGAAGTATATTGTGGGTGTTTTTTCTCACAGTAAGTGCCCTGTGAAGGGCTGGAGCAGGACCTTACACACCTTACAGAAGAAGGTTCTCCCCAGCTTTGGCTGGCAAACTTTTCTGGCTGTTTTCACCAAGTAGTTGATATTTTAGTTGATATTTTCCCTGTTTTTGGAGACAAGCATTTCATGACACAGTTCACTAGACGGTGACTGCTTATGTGTTACTAAAGCTCTTCCTGACTGTTGATCATCCTTGAAAGTTTAACAGATGTGGTGAGGTACCTCAGCACATTATTTGCTTATAGCTTGCATCCCCATGTAAAAGTTACCAAAAATAAGTACATCACAAAGAATGCTCTAGCAGTTATGACATAACCTTAACAGCTGGGGGAAACTCCATGAAAGACACTTGTCTACCTTTTCATCTCTGAAACAGTCGTTTTCTGATAGAAATCTTAAAATCAGACTGAGAGAGCAGACATGGTAATGGGATGCATGATTGTATCATACATATTGGTCTACCTTTTCTCTTCCCAAAACCTTCACTTTACCCTGTGTCATTCCACCAAGAGGCCTTAGGTGTAGTTTTGCAGGGACACTTGCGAGCCTGTCACTGTGGAGCTTAAAGTAGTAACTTCCAGAGTAAATGTATGAATCTTAGCAGCTAGTTCAAAAAAGAGGCAGAATTTCCAGTTGAAAGATATAATAAATGCATATCCTGTGTGTATTGGACACAGATGTGGTGTATAACACATTTTCTGACCAGTGGGTTACACAAACAATGTGTGTGACAAGTGACTGAAATGTGAAACGTGTAGTTTTGTGATTTGCTCCACAATTCACAGATTAGTGTACTTTATGGTACAATATCCCTTCTTAGAGGCTCTCATTGTGTGAGAATTATGCACCTTGGCGCCTTTGAGGTCTTTATTACAGACTTTGAGAAGATACCTATCTCAAGATAATGTTCCCTATCTGAGAACAGGACATAGGACTACAGTTAATTGGATTACTCTTTATTATTGCCTTTCCAAAATGTTGGGACTTCAAAGAGCCTGTAAGGCAAATGATAAAATAGGCAAGCATTGTTAAAACTGGGAACAGATACAACATACAAGAGTTGGGGCTCTTCAGCTTGGAGAAGAGAAGACTTCGAGGAGACCTTATAGTAGCCTTCCAATATCTGAAGGGGACCTACAGGAAGGCTGGGGAGGGATTATTTACAAGGTCTTGTAATGACAGGACAAGGGGCAATGGGTTTAAACTGGCAGAGGGGAGATTTAGACTGGATGTTAGGAGGAAGTTCTTTACAGTGAGGGTGGTGAGACACTGGAACAGGTTGCCCAGGGGATTTGTGGCTGCTCCCTCCCTGGAGGCGTTCAAGGCGTTCAAGGTTGGACGAAGCCTTGAGTGACCTGTACTAGTGGGAGGTGTCCCTGCCTATGGCAGGGGGTTGGAACTAGATGATCCTTGAGGTCCCTTCCAACCTTACCATTCTATGATTCTATGATTCTATAACATTAGGGAAGTCTATTTCAGAACTAAAAACAATTAATAATGGATATATTTGGAACGGAGACTAAGATCAGCTCTGTTCAGGACATTATCTTTTGCCTACCTTGCCAGCTAGTTGTATGCATGGCTGTGAAGGAAGATCTCAGGTTTCCAGCCTAGCCTGAAGGGACAGTTAGGTCCCTTAAAAGGAGAGCAACAGAGATCAGCTCTGTGCAAAGTCAGGCCTCTAAGCTGATTTTACTGACTTGTGACTAATAGGCATGGTTTAAGCCACGAGTCTTTCCAGACCCAAAGTCAGAGTTGGAGTATTGAAAACTTACCTGTGCACGGGAATGTCTGTGCTGAATTTGAGCTGTGACTGCACCCTCATTCAGTCTGCCAGACATCTTCTGAACTTTTGGTGTGTATGGCCTAAGGGCCTGAGGGGAGGAAAATTCTCTGCTGTGCTTAAGGTAGAAAGAAGCTAGTGGCTTTGAAGATCTAACATCTCTGCTTAGTATCATTGCCTGCCTGTGATTATCTCTAGAGCCTGAATGCCTCCCAAGGAATTTAATCTCCTTCAAAAGGAAGTCTGAAGAGCTTTCTCTAACAAGAGCAACCCAGTGTCCAGGACCACATACCTAACATGTTAAGACAGAAAAACAAACAAACAAAAAAAACCCAAACAAACAAACAAAAAAAGCCAATCATATAAAGAAAAGAGTGCAACAGATCACTAAACAAGTTAGTGGAAATCACAAGCTTGATTCCTTTCTCTCCCTGGCCAATGTCCCAGGGAGGGCTTTATCTTGTAAAAAAATTAATACTATCTGTTGGGAAGAGTTGGTAACTTTCAGAGTCACGAATATGCAGTGAGAGTCAGGAGAGAGAAGGAGCTTGGATACGGTAGGAATAAACCAAAAGTTTTCTCTCTGGTTAGTGATGAATTTATGACAGCTGCATGCTTTTTAAAGTCTTTGTTTACATGACAAAGGTCAACATTGTGCATCAAGTACTCCCTCTAAAAATTATTAAAAGATCAGAACCCATTAACTATGGGGAACTTTCATGATATTCAAGCTATTCGGTTACTCCAAGCATCTTGAGAACTAGGCTTTTGAGTGGTGCTGCAGGGCTGTGCTAGGGTGTCACATTTGCTATTTTGGAAATTGTTTTCTTCTAGACTGGTGAACCGTTTAGCAGATCTGCCAAAATGTAATTGTTTCTTACATTATAATGTTCATTTTGGGTGTGTCATGTTTTAACACCACCTGCCATCTAAGCATCACACAGCCATTCACTCACTCACTCACTCTTTCAGTAGAATAGGGGAGAGGATCAGAGTGGTGTGAAAAAACTTGGGAGATGACTTAAAGACAGTTTAATAGGTGAAGCAAAAGCTGCATTGGCAAGCAAAGCAAAACAATTAATAGATTCACTAGTCCCATTGGCAGGCCATCTCCAGGACATCAGGACTCCATCATACATAATGGGTACTTGGGAAGACATCACTTTGAATCTCTCTCCCTTTTCCTCCTTCTTCCTCAAGCTTTATATACTGAACACAATGTTACGTGGTATTGTGTATCCCTTTGGTCAGTGGGGATCCTATGTTCCCTCCCATCATCCCAAGCCTAGTCCCTGGTTTGGTGGGTTGAGAAGCAGAACAGACCATGACCCTGTGTGAGCACTGCTCAGCAATAGCTAAAACATCTCTGTATTATCAACACTGTCGCAAGCACGAATGCAAAACCCTAAGAGGGAAGTTTTTTGTGGAAGGATAGCCACTAATATATAACACATCTTAGAGGCCAGATGTCCCCAAATCTTTTGGATGACACATGAATCAGATGCTAATATTAAGACTTCATAATTCCCAAGATTTATACATATGCTTACCATTGAACATTTGAATAAACCCATTGATTGTATTTATTGCCTGTAAGGCTTTACAGAAATATTTGTAGGGAGATAAAGAGGGAAAAGACATAAAACTTTGATTGAGTCTAAAGCCATCAACCATCTTACAGACCATTAGTTCTCTGTTTTGCCTCCTGTGTTTGGAAAATTTTACCTTAAAAAGGTGTCAGGACAGAGGTCATTTTAAGAAATTCCCTCCAAGGAACACACCCATTTGTAGACAAATGTGTATTTTACCCCTAGTAACTAATATGTATAACTGGTTACTTGTGAGCAATTATAAATAATACTCTGTGTTAATGTAGTGCTTTTGTGTTGTTATCTTCCAGATGGGAGTCGCTGTAGTGGATTCATCTGTTGCAGGATTAGGTGGTTGTCCTTATGCAAAAGGTGCTGCTGGAAATGTTGCCACAGAGGATGTGATATACATGCTTAATGGTCTGGGGATCAATACAGTAAGATATTTTTACTTCCTACTTAAGACTTGAAGGAAAACAAAAATATTTTTTCTAGAAAATGTATGAAACACACCTGACAATTACTTGGGCTGTATAATAAAATATTGGGCAAATAGTATTGTTGGTAAGCCTAATGCTTTAACATGACTTGACACAACATGAATGATGAACTGGTTTGTGTATTTGCTAGGAATTTGAATGACCTCCCTCTCCCTACCTGGAGCTATGAGGAGCAACTACTTTGATTAATTATTCTGCCTCATTAACCAAAAAAAAAAACAACCTAAAACACTACTGTAGACCTTGCCCCAGAATGCTGATCAGCTCTTCAGTGGAAAGATTGAGTGGACCTTGGCCTATTTCATAGAGCGCTGGAATTGGTTCACAGTGTTTATTAATTTCTTGTCAATTTTTCTGGTTCCAAAGTAGAAAAAAAAAATGTGGCATTTGGAGCCCAAGCACAGGACATGGCTGTTTCATAGGTATCCACTCGATATATTTCAATATTGCACAAAATGTGTTGCTTGTTATCAGTCCTCGCAGTCATTTTTATTTCCAGCAAAGCAGCGCTGAGCTGCACCTTAATGAACCTTACCAGTGAGCGTTCACACTTCAGCAGCTCAAGTTCAGTATCCCTGGCTTGATTGGCATGTCGGTCATTCTGTATTCTTGGGAACAAAGTAATGCTGATTTCTTCAAAAAATATTTTTTGGTCTCCCTATTGGTCATCCTTGTTCAGGAAATGTGGCATCATGAGTTTATTACTAACTCAAGCAATATAGTGATTTTACCTGGATGAACAGACAGTATTTAAGGGTACATGATTGAGTTCAGATTGACTAGATACTTTATTACAATAATCGATGCTTGTTCTATACTGTTCCTTAGAGTACATGACCAAAAAGTGAATGTGAAATGAATCTCTTGCAGGCTAAACGTGAAATCATTTTCTAGTGGAGCCCATCTGCAAAGAGATTTATTGGTTGTATCATAGTAATGGATAGATAATGATGTTATAGATCATTAGTGTTTATGAAATATTGCTGGAGGACACGTACTTTCTATAAATAAAGTTTCTACATGGTTCCCATGTAATTATAGTAGTAGTACTTGTGCTTATGATGCCTTCAAAGTGCTTGGCAAATAGTTAGCCTTTCTGAGAAGCAGTGAAGTGCTGTTAGCTTTAAGTTACTGACACTTAAAACCAAAGTTCTGAAATGTAATAGACTTCATATTTATGAATAGTGAATGAGACCTGATTAACAGAAGTCAATGGCAATTAAAGGACTTTTCTTTCTGGCAAAAGATTTTTCTGACTTAAGGCAATTATCTGTTGTAGATATTATTGGAGGTACGTGTCTGTGTTTCTTGGTTTCATTCTTTGGTGTCATGGAATAATTCTGGACATATGGAGTAGTTAACAAGCACATAAGTAGATTTCTGAGTATCTTTCTGAATACATATCACTTTGACTCAATAACCTTACAAACACTTATTAGTACTCTTTTCTCATTCCCATCTGTGAGTCATGTGTGGGTTTGTGCCCTCACAGTAATTCTCTTATGTTCACAAAACTTACATAAGAAATATAATGCAAAAGGCTGAGATGCTTCTACTCCCTTTCATGAATGCAAACTGTGAACATAAGTTTCTTATCAACACATATCACATTATGCAATGTTACAGTGCGAAAATGTGAATTTTCTACAGTTTGGGGGGTTTATTTTGCCATCTTCCAAAATCTAACTACCAGCTATGTGTATGGTAGTGTGTTTCTAATTTCTTCCTAGTGAAAAAGCACAGATGGTCTAAGAATTTTTTGTGTTGTGTACAATAGTACTCTACAAACTAAACCTTAGTAATGACCAATACAGGATAAACAGAATAAGCTGAAATCACCCTTATTTTTAAAGCTATTAAAATGCTTTAGATGGTACTAAATACTAAAGCTGATTGGAAACTTGGAAATATTTTTTTTTTTTCAAATTAAAAATGCTTTTTATTACATTTCTGTGAAGAAATTTCTGCTCTCATTTAATATTTTTAGCCAATTCCAAGAATGAAAAAGGCAAAGTTCTCTGTAGAACACAAAATAAGTGCTAGATACAATTAAAGGACTAAGCATGTAAGTCAGGTCTTGGTCTGAACTTTAGTGCATAAATGCACAAGTATTTTGAAAGTGTATTTCTGGTGCAATACATCTTGCACTCTTTAATGGTGAGTGACACACTTCTCCCAGTTTTATGTGACTGCTCAGGGTATTGGTAGTTAAAGCTCTCTTTTTCATCCCTTCTGCAGGATCTTCACTGGCTTCTAAGTTCCAATCTTTGAAGCAATTACTTACATCACTTAGATGATCTAACTCTAAAACTTTTATTATACCTGAGTAATCCAGGATATTAGCAATGAGGTTTTTTTGGATTATTTTTTCTATGTAATCAAGGACCTGATTTCATTTTAGCAGTTGAGCAGTGCTGATATGTATCTTATGTTAGTAAAAAATAGTTGGTTTCTCAAGGAACATTTTGTTAGCATTGGCAGATAAAGCAGCTTGAATTTTTTGCTCAGTTGTTCTAGCAATGTGAATTGTAGTTTTGCATTGAAAGGAACTTCTTCAAGAAGGAGATTGCATTTATTCAAGAAAATGCAGGATCCCATCTCTCACTGAACTCGGTTGCCAATAGAAGTGTGTTTCCTCCATTTTCCTGAGCTACAAATGGCATACTTACAGGTGTGAAGTTTCTTAGTGTTGGATGACAAATAAGTACAGTATTTTTTTTCCCAACTTCTAGTTATTGCAGATTCTTTTGAGTTTTAAAGATGTTACTCAAGCATTTGCTCCACTGCTGTTAGGATAAGAATCATGCTCAAAGTGGCAGAACCTGGTACAGCTGTGACTATTGTGTAAGTCACTGTAACTCCATTGGTCTCTGTTACTGGTCTATGACAGGAATCAGGTCCTTTGTTTGTAAAAATTAGACAATGAAGCAACAAACCCCTACTTGTTATTTAAGCATTTTTAACATGTTTTTATTATTCTTAACATTTTCCACCTCTTTTTTAGGGAGTAAATCTTTATAAAGTGATGGAAGCTGGAAACTTCATCTGTTCAGCTTTGAACAAGACAACAAACTCCAAAGTTGCACTAGCTTCCTTCAATACTGGAGCTATTAATTAAATGGAATATTTTTTGCAGCTTAATTACATTTGTCATCTAAGGATATTTATATCAAGAAAACAAATATTAAAAAGTCATTCCATAAAGAACCAAAATAGAACCCAAATATAACTTTTTATTATGGGAAGAGTTATTGTACAGTACTTTGTCGTGAATTGTCTGATTTGTAAGTAGAAATAAATTACTGTAGTAGAGAGCCCTGTGCTTGGTACTTATATAGATGAGACAAATGCACAAACACCAGGACATTCTATCATGTTTCAAATTAAATTTTAGAGGAGTCTGGGGAAAACTGGGTAGAAGCAGTGAATACATAGTTAATTTTGAATCAAGATGACTTTTAGAACAGTACAAATATTTGCAGTAGTTTATGAGATCCCACACTGTGTGTGGCCATTCTATTGTATGTTTTATTTATATCCATATTTTTTCCTTTCTTTCTCTTTCTTTTCTTTCTCTCTCTCTTTCTCTCCTTCTTCCTTTCTCTTTCTCTCTCTGTCTTTCTCTTTCTCTCTTTCTTTCTCTCTTTCACTCTTTCTCTCTTCTTTCTTTCTTTCTTTCTTTGTCTCTCTCTCTCTCTCTCTTTCTTTCATTCTTAAGTCAGTTGTGTTATGAACATGGAGCCAAATCTGATTTCACCATAAGATTTTTTTTGCAATAACACTTTTTTGTTTTTGTTTTGTTTAACATCTGTTGAGTTATGGCTGACTTAACCTTGTTCCAAGACTTTGCGGTGAATGGCAGTCTTCCAGATACTCCAAATCTAATGCAAATTTCCTTATTTCTTACATATGTTTAATTTGTTGTAGTTGATCTTTTGTCAACTGTATTAAAACCTAATTATATGAAGCAATTAAAAATTGGCAAGGTTTTCAACAATCATTCACTGTTCTTTTAAATGTCTTTGTTCAGGAAGATGCTGATGAACTGCATTGTCATTTTTAGATCAAAAATGTACAAATTCAAAGATGAGCCTTATCCTGTTTATAAGCTGTTGAAATGTGCTATGAATATATTGTAATTTTTTTCAGTCTGAAACATCAGTACAGCTATTGGTTGGTTGTGTGGTATCCTTGGGTAATTTCCCACTTACCTAAGCTTAATGTATGTTTCTTTCTGAACATAGCCTATTAACATGAAAATCTAAAACTCTAGGCTATGACCTTTTTCCATATTCTGCATTTTCCTCCAAAATATGGAAGAATGGGAAAATGTAAGGTTAAAGAAATTGAAACATAGGATATAAAGAAGGAAAAGGATGAATCATTTTTGTCTGGAACTAAACTCTGCCAAGTTACAGCTGGGTCTCAGTTTGCCTACAATACTAGAGTGTTATAGTTTGGAATTGGCACAGCTTAAGGAAGTCAAACTTTGTATAGCTGGTAACTCAAAGTCATAAATTTGATATAAAACTTCTATTCTGTTTATACTTGTATCCTGACTATACTGTAATGATAGTCAAAACCAATATAGACTTCATTGTTTCACTCTTCTCATGGTAAGAGACAAAGAATAAGGGAAGAAATGTGTTCAGGTGAGGCAGGAAATATCTTGACTATCAATCCAAAATATCAAATTGCACTGCAGTATCTATTAAGAACTCTTACAGATCTTAAATATCTGAACGCCCTGATTTGCTTGACCTGCTCTGGACGCATAATTGGATCACCACAAAAAATGCTCTGTCCTCATTCTATCATTTTTCAGCAGGGTTTTCTTTTTATTTAGCAGCAAGTATGGCTCATATATTAAACCATGAACTTAAATAAAACCATGACTTGAACCACTCACAGATTTAAGCACTTTGTAATGGATTAGATCCAGTGAAGAAGTGAGGAATTTGCAGCAGTACTGTAGCAGACTGTCTTTAGTCTATTAATTAGTAGTTAGTTAAGCCTAAATAAGTTACTAGAAATTACATTCTAAGGATTTCCTACTTCAGGTGCCATTTACCCCTGACAGTGGCTAACCAGACCGTAGTACTTTCTTTAGCAACACAATTTCCTCTTAAGCTTGCTTTTGTATGGGCACGGAATTGGATCATTTTGAGCTGAAGTATGCAGGTTTTCTATAGAGTCTGATGAATTTTCTTCCACTCAAGATCCTCTGAGCATGTTTACTGAAGTAAGCAAGACTGAGCTTCTCAAAAAAGGCAAGTGAAGCCACTCCTTGAAAAAAAAGTATTCATGGTGCAAACCACCTTTTAAATATTAACCTGAATAGTGAACTGAATAACTGATCTGAGATTAGCTTGCTACTTAGCCTGGGGAGAGTCAAATGCATATTTTTTTGGCATCCTAATCAATGGATCTAGCAGCTGTTGATAAAGATGACTGAAAAAGAATGCACTTTCTAGTAAATCTGGATGAACTTGTGCCACTGGGTAAGATGGAATTAAAAATTCCTGAGACCAGAAAAATCAACAGAAAAAAAACAAGATCTCTGCAACAGTGAATTGTTTTTCCTTGAGGATGGTGTTGAGAGCTTCCAATGTAGGCCATGTTAGGAACTAAACTGATATGGTCCATCTTTTTTGTAAGCATATGAACTACAACATCTTAGATAAAAGTAGGTGGTTTGACTACTACCACAACTTTTCTGTTACATAAAATACCTATGTAGAATATAGACTATAGAATAAAAGAGCTAGCTCTGCTCAGTTCTTTGGCATTTCTAAATGTCTGTGTTCGTAAGTCCCGTGAAGGATTGCTAACTTTGGCACTAGGAGACCCTTACTCTCTGGCCCCTGTGCATAGTGCTTCCTAGGCTTCTCAGCATCTGGGCTGTCCAGTTTGCATTTCTAAGGCTTTTAGCTCTCCTGATGCATTGAAACAGTGTACCTATTAAATCACGAGGATGAACAACCTCAAATTCCTCACTTCTTTGAGTCTGGTTTAGAAATTACTTGGGATCTTATAGAGAGCCTTAAATGCAAGTCTATAATGATGTGATCATTGGAAAAGATGAGCAGTCACATCTGGAACCCGTTCTTTAACCGCACGTTCAGCTTCAACCACATAGTGAGTTATAGTAATCCAGGGTGGAGGTCACAGACAAATAGATTGTTTGTCAGGATTCTTATAAGGGAGGAGGAAACATAGAGTTAGATTCAACAAAATCCAATGTTTATGTGCCAAAAGTGCCACCTGGGATGAATTTAGGCCTGTGGTCCAGGTGAAAAATCCTCCTTTACTTGTAGTGTGACTGAGGATCCTGAAACATCTCATGTTCTTGCTACTAGAATTTGTCAGGCACATAAAGTACTGCTGCTTTGCTGAGTTGGCATCATTTTGACTATGCAGAGCATTTTAGCGTGTAACCATTTGCTTCACAAACTAGGTATGTATTGCCCTTTAAGATCAAGGGCTAATCCAGCAGCTGTGCCATGAGCATGCATCACTTACATAGGCAGCATTGAATTCAGCACATAATAAAGCAGTTGAGAGTCATCCTTTCATTAACATGGCCAGTCATGGGCTGCTGCTGCAGCTTTCCAGTGGTTCTGGCTTTCTAAAGCATTTTTGCTTGTATTCAGTGACCCATTGCTATTGGTGCCTGCTCTTTTAGTCCTTATCAGTGTGGTACACTGAGTACATTGCTGTCACTTCACCCCGAAGTAACCCTCTGGCTGCAGAAGGCGTGCATCCAGGTGTTTGGCTTCCATAAACAGGTGTTCCTACTACTGTCATTATAAAAATTATATATATATACCAACAGAGTGCTGAATATCATCACACACTGTTGGAATGTGGGGTCATGCTGGCTGTAAATGCTAAAAAGGGGAGAGCATAAACTCGGAGCATGTGGGAGAGCAGTAATTACTGACTGCCTTCACTGGGTCTTTTCAGAGACAAATTAGATATACCAAGATATTTACTTCTATGACTTAGAGATTTTCTTCTGTGGCTTCCTGTGTCAAAGTCTTCCTGTATCAAAGTCACTGGTGAGATCTCACAGAACAACATGGAGATCATCTTATTTATGAGAGGGCCACGGAGTATGTCATCTACAGTTCCCAGGCTTTGACCTGAGCTCATGTCTCAACCTGTGAAGGTTCAACAGCTGATCAATTTTATATTGCTGGAATTTTCTTCAGTACTTTCACAGAAGTTTAGGGTTTTGGTTTTTTTGGAGGTTTTTTCCCCGTGTTGTTGATAATAGCTAGAAAATGGCTGGAACTGGCTTTTTTGGCCAATGAAGATACTGTGTTGTTCTAAAGGCATGGCTGATGTGCTTTTTTTATTTTTTTGAAGCATTGATCGGTTGCATTAGGAATGGGTATAATTGTTCTTCAGTTCCTTTCATAAGACAGCAATGACACAGATAGGACTAATATCTTCCAGCAGCAGCTTGCTTTGTAGTTTAATCTTTTATGTATTAGGGCAACTTGGCTCTGGATCAGCACTTTAATGTTTCATTTTCATGTATAACTGGAGTTTATGGAAATAAGAAGTGCATATTCTGGTTTTGTGGATAAGTCTGGAGAGGCTCTGGTTAATTTTCCTTTCTTAACAGCATCATTTGAGTTCATAAAATTTCTATTATTGTAATATGGAGTCACAAAACAAAGACTACCAGTCTGTGAGGTAAAATTCCTATGCTTGGGGTCAGTGTGTTGAAATGAAATAATACTTGTCCAAAGAGTTAGTGTGAGTGTATAAGATCTGCCTATTTTTTTCAGAGTTATTTTTAAGGGGTGGAAATATCATTTGAAAATGAATATTCTTTGCCACTGAATTTTTCTGTGATTTCTCAGATTTCCTTGAGTTCTCTTTATCGATTGCAAAATGTCTAGAGAACTGATTAAACAGAAGAAACAGTCTGGAGAAGTGAATGAAAGGCACTTGCTTTCCAGATCTTGACTTGCTGATCAGTGCATTTTGTTATATTTTTTAAGATTATTTTTCTTTACGGTCCTGCTTTAATGCAGTGTTGGTTTTCATTGCTGCACTAACACAGCAGGCAGAAGGACTACAGCCAAAGTCAACATAGTCCTTTGAAACTGATGTCGAGGAGATGATATGTTTGTTAAGGAATTGTCATGTACCCTCTTGGTTAAATGCAGTTGTGATTTTGCAAAGTGTGGTGTTAAAGTTGAAATAAAATCTGTCTGTGTTTACTGAAACTGATATGCTCATGTATTACACAAGATTCAGCAGCTCTGGCTAACCAGCCTACACATACAGCATTAGCAAATACAAGCTGTCACTGTGTCATGTATGCCTGTGTTGACTTTGTACCTCGTCGTCCATTTGGAGTGCATTTTCGTAGGATTACCTTTTTATCAGTTGTCCTTGTGTGCTTTTGGAGCTGACAAATCTCTTCTAAGTTACTAGGGAAACACTTCTTCCCTCCATTAACTAAACATTAAAAGCTCCAGCCAGGAATAGTGATAGGCGTCAAAAAATTCAGTGAGGCGTTATCTAACTTCAGATGTTCCGCTGCAGGGCAGATATCTGTGCTAAGTGGTGTCTCAGACCTCCCTACACACTGAATGACTTCAGCATGTGGTCTGAAACATTGGTGTATTAACGAGGGAACTTTCTTGGAAAAGTCAACAGTAAAATTCTCTTCTCCATGCTGGAGTGCTTCAGCATAAGTTATCCTCAGCAGCTTGAATCCAACAGTTAGTATTTCCCCTGGTGGAAAGAAACCCACAGTAATTTCTTTGAAAGAACTTGATGGTGCACACTCTTTTAAGGTATCATCTTGGGGATGGTAATGGAGCTGCTTCCATCCGTCTTCTGTGTTACTAGCTTGATGTCACAACTACCTCGGAGTACCAGGATGGAATTCCCACAGCAGCCTGAAGAGGCATAGTCCACATTTGTCTCTTCAAGCAGCCCATTCTGTCACCTCACAAACAGGTGAGATGGCTGAGCAGAGCCTTCCCTTTAAAGAATTCAAGACTCAGTGAGGCAAGACAGAAGCATAGACTTGGACTTACAGCCTTGTAGCTTCAATGCTGCATAAGGAATAGGTATTCCTGCATACTTGTCTCGATAACTCTTCACACATTTAATTTGAAACAACCTTTTCATAAACTACATACACAATCTTGAAAGAAAAAGCTGGAATCCACTATTCCCTCTATCAAATGAGAGTGCTATGTGGCTAAACTTTATGCTTCCTCTAGCCTGATCAGTCTTCATTTCTTCACTTTGTGATGTCTTAGCTGCAATGGGAGAAGGATGAGCACCATCTCATTACTTAAAATCACCTATGTCCTGAGAATCCTTTCACATCACCAACAGACAGCTTTCTCCAGCTGAGATTTAGGTGCATATGTCTCAATTCAGGGAAATAAAGATACGAGTGATAAAGCTCTTACAAATACTATTTCCATCACTTAACTGTTCATGAAGCAATTGGAGTCTAATCATGATCATGTGAATACAGATCATCCCAGCAGAAATTCCTTTATTTAATTAACACCTAGATACAACTGACAGAATACAGTCACTAGGAAATATAAATGAAAATAATACATTTTACATGAATAATGGAGGAAACGTACTTTTCCATCAAGCATTAAAGGCAGCTGTAGTGAAGAGAGCCTGCAAAATGACAGAAGCAACACAAGAGCTACTAAATATCTTGCTGTCTTTCAGCCTAACTTGCACACCCTCAGTTTCAAAGACATTTTACATACATGTGCGTGTATCTAAGCGCATATGTAAGCAGAGGTCCTAGCATGTAAATATAATTAGAAAACCAAAGGACAAAGTTACAAGAGATGTTTTTATGACTGAGACTTAGTTAAATCTGAGTATAAATGGATCTCTTAAAATTTTGTGACACAGAGGATTCAGCATTGCATCACTGTTTTTTGAAGTCAGACTGAAAGCCAGCACAGGGTTCCCTTCATGTGTATATTTCCCATATAAAGAACCTGTCATGGAAGAGAGCATATTCTCAACAGTATGTTCAGTTTGAACTTTTTCATCATCACAGTTATAAGATGAAAAAATATTAATATGCTACTTCTGAAGTTCCTGCATGGTGGGAAGTAAACTAAATGCTGCAAAGTGACAGATTAATAAAGGAGATTGTTTTGATTAACGAACTAATACCTTTCTGTTGTATTTTTGTCTAAAGGCTGATTTAGTAAGGAGATGGTATTTGATTGCAAAGCAAGAAGGAATTTTTGATTTTATGCAGATCCAAAAGAAAAAAAGAATGCCTGTCGTAATAGTTGTTAAAAATGTCTAAAACTCTACCTAGAATTGTACATCTAAGCTTTTGCTGTCACACTAAATGATTTCACAAGTAACCAAAGCCAGAAGCAAAATTCATACTGCAGAGTAGAGATTCCTGCTCTTCTGGTCACATAATACATATTTAGCCCGAGATCTGAATCAGTCATGGTCAAAACCAGAGCTGAATTCAGCAGAACAAGTATTTCATTCTTGTTATTGTTTGTTGTGTGTTAAGTTTAATGGAAATTTAGGAAAAAATCAAATTAATGAAATTACAGATAAAATTAATTCATCAGAGGGTATCATAACAAGACAATCCATATGCTGCTTATGGTAACAGTTGTTTGAGAAATGCCAGCCCATCATCGTGTGCTGACTAGAACCGGATCTTTACAGAGATATAACAAAGACAACTAATTGCTGGTAAACAGAAGCTTAAATCTAGAAAGCAACTCAGCTACAGGTAGAAATCAAGAACTCATAGCCAGAAAGTGGGATTCAGCATGGTGTGTTAGAGGCCTTAACTCTCAGTACAGTGCGCAGGGAGAACTAGGCACTTCACGTGTTGCCTAGAGACAATTAATAGGAAACAGATAATGAGATGGGTCATAATTTGTCTCTCAAGAAGTAGGCACTTTGCTTCAGCTCCAAGCAAGTGGCTGTCTCCACTGGGCATTTAGAGCACAAAATGCTTTCTAAAATCACTATATTCAAATTGGCAAGGCTTGCTCATTTATATGAAACATGCTGGAGGAGAAAGAAAAACCAGTTTCAGCAACAAGATACTGAGGTCAAAGCGGCAGCCCAGATAATCAAGTTTAATTCCCTTTTGTACTGAAATGTGTTGTAATGCTGATGTCCTCCTGCCCCACAAATGTTCCACCTTCTAACTACAGGCAGCCTACCTGCATGTGCAGCCTTACAAACATCGCATCAGGAACTTGGCACGTGGGAACATGATATATGCAATTACCACACGTGGGTTTTTTTACAGCTCTCTAAAATGTTTCAAAGTGATTTCCTTTTCACCAAATGCATCCAAAGCAAAAAGGGTGAGTTTCAAAGGCTGCTGTGCTAGGCAGATTCATCCTGATACAGCACTTAAACCATTGTCATGTGCATGTAAAGGTGGAAGAAATGTGCAGCTCAGGACAGATCTGTGAATCTGTGCAAATGAGAGGGAATACAGTTTCTTTTTTTTTTTTTTTTTTTTTTTTTAGCTTGTGAAAGGTTTAAGATGTGTTAATAAATATAAAAATCTTTTGTATGCTCAACTACAAAATTCCATAATTTATAGTATGTTTCCTAATATATATTTTATTATAGCATATGTACAACAGACTGGCTTTCAAGAATAGCCTTAAAAAGCATAAGCAGCAGAGTAGTTCATCTGTGACTTTTATAACGGACCATAAATGTTTCAGAAGAATGGTCTGGCGAGGGACTTCTTGACTCATGTTTTGTTCTGCAGGCTCTGAAAACAAAGAACGTGCATGTATTTAACAAACTATATGGCTTTTGGGTTGAACTTTAGCTTAATTGAAATCAGTGGCAAAATTCCCCTCTTTTTATGATGAACACCACGGTATAAAACAATTCCCTTCATTATTATTAATATACTGTTCTTTCTTCCATCCCCTATATTCTTTAAATCTGAGTTTTATTTATATGCTGATATTCCCCTAACTGCAAACCTAAAGAGAAAGCCTCTGTTCCTTTATATACTTTTGCATTTTTTTGCATGATTCCTCTTTGATCTGCCTCTGAATTTAATAATGAAATTTGACTCAATATCCCTCCCACTATGTGTAGCTCCTGCTACATCATGTTCTGTTACCTATCATCTGACAGTGTAATTCTTGAAATCTGGCCATTTAATTTGGTCCAAGAAAATGCATCATTTAAGAAAAGCCCATGTTCATTTGACTAAGTGAATGCACATTTCTGTTTTCTTACCAAGAACTGGTGTATGGGCAGTTTCTCATACTGTGTGTGTGGGAATGTTTACAGAACCCTATCAGCAAAAATGGCGTTTGGCAAGAATATTAACTACAAAAGCGGCATTCACAGTTCACTTTCTGAATATGTTATAATGCTGAATATTCTCATTTCCTTTCTGCATTACCTCTGCCTGCTACAGGACTAGGAAGGTAGCATTGCAGAATTTTTGAATTCAGATTTCACCTTCGCCTGCCACAGGACAGGAAATGAAACCTCCTGAAGCCTGGGATCTCTGCATGAATGGAGGGCATTGTGGATAGGCATCATATTTTACTCCTTCTTGCTGACACCCACAATGTCAGTTCTTTCCATCCCTGGGACATACTGGAATGCTTTTAAAGACAATTGCAGTACCAAACTCTTAACTAAGTCAAAACATTTTATTTTCTGCTTTTCCAATTTCCTGGAATCGATGATTAATATCCCTGTCAAATTACCTGATCTTTAGGAGAGTCAGCAGGACTATTCCTAGGATGAGAACTATGCAAGAGGAATAGGCAATAATGTAGACTGCTTCACCTATAAGTAAAAAAAAAAAAAAAANAAAAAAAAAAAAAAAAAACAAACAAAAAAACCAAACAAAAAACCACAACCAAACAACAACAAAAACAAACAGAAAACAGACCTGAAAAAAATTACTTCTTCAGTGATAAGAATCAGGTTTCAGGTATGGATGGGAATGCATACATATGCAAGTTAAATTAGCAATCAATTCTGACACCAATAATTAAAATAAGGAAAAATACCTCGATGGTATACCAATGGTAGGGGTAACTCCTTCCTTGCCAGTTGGTGCAAAATCACTTCCAGACTCCTTTTAGTAAATACCAGCTCCAAAAACACTGCATATGTGTAGCATTACCTTTAACTCTATTCCACTCCAGGGGAAATGCAACAGACTGTTACTCTGGTTTGTCTTTTGGAACACTTTCCCATCAATTTTAGGATGTTAATTTTATTCTGTGTAACAGAGAAGACCTGTTTCTTACTTATTAGCTAGATGTCTTTTCCTTCTTCACATTACCATAAATTCAATGTGCAGAAATGTTTGATCTAGAATAAAAGTAATATGAAATGGGATCTAACACTGTGTCTGGGCCCCATGCCCATAAAGTTTCCTTTTTCTCTTAGGCTTCTCACCAAGAAGCCACTTAGGCGGCTTGTGTGCTAAAAATTCAAACTCAAAACACTGGGACTTAGTTCAACTTTTGCTTTCCAAATGAAGATCAACATGTTTTTTTCTGGAGGAATGAATTCATCAGTTTTGATCAAATATTCAGAAGAAAACCTTTCAGTTAGGAGCATAACATAAGCCCTGAATCTAGGATGGAGGGGCTCAGTGACTTAAGAAGAGGACTCAAATCCAGAACCGCAAGTATAAAACACAAGACTTTCCTGTTACTTGCCTGTTGCACTGATTCTGTCATGTTTGTACAATTAAATAAGTTTTGTTTATACAGGAACTCAAATGACAAAATACATCCTTAGCTGTTCCCTAGGTCCTTCAGCTTATGTCATCAGTGAAACATTCAATGAAGAAGAAATGGAGTCCTCACCAGGCCACTTAGCTGGCCTGTGAGAAGACTGCATTTTTGTCTTTGATTCAGTTATAAGTTAATATATATTGTATACATTATATATGGTGTATCTTTGTATGTTTGTGCATATGGACACACAGATCCTAAGTGAGGCATTTCTGTATATACTACATGTATGCAAGAAATGCAGTGTATATTGTAACACAAACACAGGCAGTATGGATACTGGAATAGCTCCAGTAAAAGAGAGTAAATATATATTCTACAATGAGGCAAGCAGTGGACAAGAGCTTAGTAAGAGGTTGGACTTGCTTGGGTTTTATTATTACACTTTTGCTCAAAAAGCTACCTAAAAGTCGAGTTTTCCAATAGATGAAAAAGTGAAAGCAATGCTTGAACTATCACAAACTGCAGAGAGCAAACATACTGCTCAGTGTAGCAAGATACTGAAAGATATTTAATGTGGTGAATTTTTTTGAAGGAAGAGGGGCAAAGTTTATCTTAGTCTCCGGACTGTTTATGTCATATATTAAAAATCAGATCAACAGTTTGTGCTCCTCTCAAGTTATGACATTTCTTTACAATAATGAATTTTAGGAAAAAAAATTTGGGGCATTTCAGTTTCTGAATCTTAGTTGTACACTCAGTGATTTTTGAAAACTTTCTACAACCGCAAGAGCAGCTGTAGGGGTAAAAGTTTCCTAGTTTTTTGAAGCAAAAAGTGAGGTGCACACATATTCAAGGCAGAGGATTGGGAATCTTTAAGTATATCTCTTACCACAAGCCTAGGGAAATTATTTGGAGCTACAGTCACAAATTGCTAAGAATGGACTAATATTATTTCACCAAAATATTTCTCTTTAAAAAGTTTTGGCAAAAATAAGTTTCTTTTTGATGAAGTAGAACTCTGAAATGATCGAATAAAATTAAAAAAAAGTGTTCTAGTATTTTTTGTTTGTTTTCAAAATCTTATAAAATGCTTTAGTTTGGTGAAGCAAATGCTGGTAAAAGAAATACTGATAACATTTTCAGTTCTGTGGGGAACACAAGAAAGATGTCAATGATGAGATCATGCTAGAAGCCATTTATTCTCCTGCCTTCAAGAACTAAGGGAATTTGTGAGGCTAGAAGAGGGCACAATTCTGTGGCTGAAGGGCTAGTCCTTTGTTTTATATATTCTGATTTAACTACTTGAACGTGCTTAATCATCTACCTTTAAAAATGTTGATGGGGAGTATGTTTTTTTTTAATAGATGCATGTGTCACCCTTCTTAGATGTGCTGCAGACCCTAAGGACACAATGACTGTGGCTTCAGGTTCTATTGAGGCACTACCTGGAGCTGTTTATTTACACACACAGACATTTCCAGTGATGAAGTTTGATAGAAGATGGCTGGAGGCTCAGCAGCAGGACAATTAGTGGGATTATATTTCTGTGTGAATCTACTCATTATGTGTAGCTGGTGAAATGGCTGTGAATATTCATTGGACAGATCAATTCTGGATGGTGCTCAGAGGTTTCTTTGTTACATGCAGATTGTCATAAGCTTTTTTTCTATGCTTATGAAACAACAAATTAATGTTTCTGGAGCTGAACTCATCTACTTTCCCACAGCAGCTGGTATATATAAACTCTGTTACTTGTTCATCTAGATTCTCAGTGGGGCAAAAATCCTCAGTTAGAAATAAATGATACTCCAATTTAAGATGAAATGAGATTAATTTCAGCAGTTCTCCTAAGAACATGGTAAGAGTTCTGTATTTCTAGCTTCCTCTTCCAGCCAAACCCCGCGCCCCCCCCC